>CM053506.1:42942988-43143771 GCA_028627145.1 Eidolon dupreanum
CCAACTTCAAATTATACTACAAAGCGACAGTAATCAAAACGGCATGGTATTGGCAGAAAAACAGACACATGGACCAGTGGAACAGAATCGAGAGTCCAGAAGTAAACCCATATTTATATGGGCAAATAATTTTCAACAAAAAGCCAAAAACATACAGTGGAGAAAGGAAAGCCTCTTCAATACATAGTGCTGGGAAAACAGGAAAGGCACCTGCAAATGAATGAAATTAGACTATTATCTATCCCAACACACCAAAATTAACTCAAAATGGATTAAGGACCTGAATATAAGACCTGAAACAATAAAATGCATAGAAGAAAACATAGGAACAAAACTCAAGGACCTTGAACTTAAAGAGTATTTTATGAATTTGACCTCAAAGGCGAGGGAATTAAGAGCTAAAATAAATGATTGGGACCACATCAAACTAAAAAGTTCTGCTGAGGAAAAGAAATCGTCGATAAGGTAAAGAGACAACTGTCCGAATGAGAAAATATATTTTCAAGCAATGCCTCGAATAAGGTCCTAATATCCAAAAGATACAAAGAACTCACACAACTCAATAACAGCAAAAAACAAACAATCCAATCAAAAATGGGCAGAGGACTTCAACAGACACTTCTCCCTAAAGGACATACAGATGGCCAACAAATATATGAAAAGATGCTCAACATCGCTATTAGAGAAATGCAAATCAAAACCACAATGAGATACCATCTCACACCTGTTAGAATAGCTATAATCAACAGGACAAGTAATAACAAAGGTTGGAGAGGATGTGGAGAAAAAGGAACCCTCAGACACTGCTGGTAGGACTGCAAATTGGTACAGCCACTATGGAAAACAGTATGGAGGTTCCTCAAAAAACTAAGAATTGATCTGCCATATGATCCAGCAATCCCTCTACCCCAAAGCTTTGAAAACCCATATCCAAAATGAGATTTGCACACCAGTGTTCATAGCAGCATTATTCACAGTGGCCAGGACATGGAAGCAACTGAAGTGTCCTACAATAGATGATTGGCTAAAGAAGCTGTGGTACATATATACAATGGAATATTACTCAGCCATAAGAAGAGATGAAATATGCTATTTGTGACAACATGCATGGACCTCGAGATAATCATGCTAAGCAAAATAAGGCAGACAGAAAAAGTTGAAAAGTGCATGATATCACATATGTGGGATATAAACCTAAAAGCAACAAAGGAACAGGACAAACAGAGACTCATGGACATGGACGATAGACTGGTAGTTACTGGAGAGTAGAGGGGAGGTAGACGGGGTAAAGGGGGTGAAATATGTGGTGACAAAAAGAAGTCTAACTATGGGAGGTGAACACACAGTGTAAATATATATATGCCTTACTGTTAAAGTGTACAGCTGAAACTTATTGGATTTTGTTAACCAGTGTCACTATACAAAATAAATAAATGAAGTCATGAGAAGGAATGAGGAAAAATAATAATAATCTTTGTGTATCAAAGGACATTATCATAAAGTAAAAAAAAATCTACAGAATGGAAGAAAATATGTGCAAATCATATACCTCATAAGAATTTAGTATCCACAATACATAAAGAACTACAACTCAACAAAAGGACAAACAACCCAGTTAAAAAATGGGCAAATAACTTGAATAGATGTTTCTCCAAAGATATAGAAAGGACTAATAAGTAAATGAAAAAATCATTTATAACATTATTATTCATTAGAGAAATGCAAATCAAAACCAAAACCACAGTGAGATACCACTTCATACCTGCTAAGATGGCTGTGTGTGTGTGTATTTTAAGGACAGTAAGGATGTGGAGATATGGGACCTTCATACATTGCTAGTGGGAATATAAAGTAGCACAGGTATTGCTGTACTGGAAAGTTTGGCAGTTCCTCAAAAAGTTAAATATAAAATTACCATATGACCCAGCAATTCCACTAAAAGGTATATAACCAAAAGAATTGAAGACATATATCCACAAAAAAAGCCTGTGCATGATGTTTATAGCAGCATTATTCTTAATAATCAGAAAGTGGAACTAACCCAAATATCCACCAACTGGTGAATGGATAAAGAAAATGTGGTATATTCATGTCTATGAACTGAATTGTGTCCCCCTCGAAACTCATATGTTGAAGCTTTTAACCCTCAATATGAGTGTGTTTGGAAATAGGGCCTTTAGGGTGGTAATTAAGGTTAAGTGAGGTCATAAGGATGGGGCCCTAATCCTATAGGGTTGGTATCTTCATATGAAGAGGAAGAGACATTAGAGCTCTCTTTTTCTGTGGACACACAGAAAAGAGATCACTCAAGGACAGAGCGAAAAGGCAGCTGCCTGCAAGCCAGGAAGAGAGGTCTTGCCACAAACCAACCCTGACAGCACCTTGATCTTAGACTTCTAGGCTACATAACTGTGAGAAAATGAATTTCTGTTAAGCTGTCCAGTCTGTAGTATTTTGTTATGGCAGCTGAGTAACTAAAAGACCATGTAATGGAATATTATTCATCTATAAAAAGAGTTAAGTAATGATTCACGCTATGGCATGAATGAACCTTGAAAATATTATGCTAAGAGAAAGCAGCCAGACATAAAGGACATCCATTAAGATGAAATGTCCAGAACAGGAAGATCTGTAGAAACAAAGTAGTTTAGTGGTTGCCAAGGGATGGAGGAAGAGGGGAATTGGGAAATATGGGATTTTTTGGAATGAGGGATATTTTCTGAATTAAATAGTGGTGGTTATTGCACAACATTGTGAATATAATTTTTAAAAACCACTAATTGTATATTATGAAATGGTTTAAAATGGTGAATTTTATGTTATGTAGATTTTTTCTCATTAAAATTTTTTTTGATTCTTCCAACCTGAAGGACATCTTCTAACATTTCTTATATGTGAGTTTGTTGATGATGAATTCTTTCTTTTGTAGATATGAAAATTTATTTTGTTGTTGTTTTTTTTTTTTCAAGACAAGTTTTCAGGGTACGGAATTCTAGGTGACAGTTTTTCTTTCAGTACTTGAAAGATGTTGTCCACTCTCTTCTCACTTGCATTGTTTGTGTCATGATATCTGATGTCATCTTTTTCTTTGTTCCTGTGTACATGTCTTTTTTTCTTTGGCTGCTTTTAAGATTTTCTCTTTATTACTGCTTTTGAGCAATCTGATTATGATGTGCCTCAATATAATTTTCTTCATGTTACTTCTGCTTGGAGTTTGTCGAACTATTTAGATCTATGCATTTATGTTTTGTTTGGAAAGTTTTCAGCCATTATTTCTTCAGATATTTTCTATCCCCCCACATCCCTCAGGACTCTAGTTACTTATATTTTAGTCCATTTGATCACTGATCCCTCAGATACATTCAGATCCCCCTGCCTCCATATATTTCATTTTGGATAGTTTCTATTATTGTGCCTTCAAGTTCATTAATCTTTTCTTTTGCAATGTTGAATCTACTGTTAAGCTCATCCAGTGTATTTTTCTACTCAGACATTGTTTTCTATGAAATATGAGTGATGTTAATATCTCTCATGTTGCTAATTTTTTAAAAAATGTGGAATAATTTGACATCTGGGTTGGTTTCAGTAATTGAAATTCCTCATTCCGAGTTGTGTTTTCCTGCCTGGTAATCTTTGGGTGCTAGAAATTGTGAATTTTATCCTATTTGGGTTTGAATTTTTTTATTCGTATGTATTTTCCTGGTCTTTTTCTGGGATGCAGTTTCTTGGAATAAGTTCTATCCTTTCTGGTCTTGCTTTTATGATTCGTTAGGCAGGTCTGGAGCAATGCTCAGTATAGAGCTAATTATTCCCCAGCTATTAAGGCAAGATCTTCCTGAGTACTCCATCCAATTATCCATGAATTATGAGTTTTTCTAGTATGGCTGGTGGGAGCAGGGAATTTTTCTGATCTTGTGTAAGCAGCAGGCACTGTTCCCTCTAATTCTTTCAGTTGATTGTCTTTCCTAGCCTCAGGTATTTTTTATCACACATGCACTGATCAGTACTCTTTTGAATACTAAAGTAACACCCTACCCTCTGCAGATATCCTGGGTTCTCTTTCTGTTCACTTTCCTCCTCTCTAGTACTGTCCTATGAACTCTAGCTCTCTTGGTCTCTCTGGACTCTCAAATCAGGGAGTCCACCAGGGTCTACCTCTGTTCTCCCTCTTTGTGTCACATCTTGGAAACTCTTTCAAGGCAATTGTAGGGCTAGACTCATTGGTTTGCCGTCTCATGATCCATTCTTTCATTACTCAATTTCCAGTCTCATGGATTTATTGTTTGAAGCAGGAGGGTAAAGCCAGTCTGTTATTCCATCTTGGCTGTAGGCAGAAGTCCAGCAAAATTTTTTAACTTTTTATTAAAGTATATCTATATAGAAAATCACAAAATAAGTTTACATCAAGTAAGCTTATTTTAGAAACTGAATCCATTTGTATGACAGAACATTACCAACACTTTAGAAGCCCTTCTCATGCTTTCTTTCAGTTACTAAACTACCTCCCTAAGAATAACCCTTTTCTGACATGACACCACAGAGTAATTGTACTTGTTTTAAAACTTTGTAAAAACACATTTGTATAGTATGTGCCCTTCACCTGGCTTTTAAACTCAACATCATTAGATTCAACAGTTTTGCTTGTAACAAGAGTTTATTTTCATTGTTATAGTTTTCAGTTGTATGACTATATCACATTTTACTGTAGATGGACATTTGGGTAGTTTCCAGTTTGTTTGTCTATATACAGTGCAGTTGTGAACATTCTTGTATGTGTCTTTTGGTAAACATATATACTGGATACAGAAGAGTGGCATTGCTGCATCACAGGACATGCTATTCTGATGTCAGTGAATACTGCCATAAATTTTTCCAAAGTTTACACTCTCACCAATATTTTATGAGAATTCCAGTTGCTCCACATTTTCCACAGTTGCTTCACACATTGGCCAGTTGATACTGTGGTTTCTTTTTTAAAGTCAGTCTTTTGTATATATGTAAGTTCTCTTTTTAAGCTGGTATTGGAGAATAGAACTAATATCCTTTTAAAAATTAACGGGTTTATATTATGTGAGGTTAAGTTTTTGGAGACAGAACAGATGATAAAGTCCACAGTCAAACTTAGTAATAAATGCTAGAGATAAAGGAACTCCTTTAGTTTTCAGTATCAACCACTGAGATATCAGAGTAAACATTGATTTTGCCTATCACAATTTGCCAATGTTGGGCTGTCAATTAATATGCTTTTAGCTTATTTTTATGTGCATACATAATTTATGTCATTTCATTGTCACTGTGATTTTTAGAATTAAAGTCTTAAAGACACTGATCTTGCAATGGAGCTAGAGGATCTCTAACTGGTTTAGTGGGTTAATTGAAATTCCCTAAAACAGAGGTCAGCAAATTTTGTGCATAAAGAGCCAAGTAGTAAATACTTTAGTCTTTGCCAGCCATCCAGTCTCTGTTACAATTACTCAACTCTGCCCTTGAAAACTGCCATAAACAATATATAAATGAGTGGATATATCCATGTGCACTCTTATATACTCAGTATGTATGTTCACCAAAGACATATATAAGAAGGTGCATGACTACACTGTGCTGGAATACATAAACTGGAAAACGCCCAAGTATCCCTTGAGTAGAATGTGATACATTCTTACAACAGGGTTCTATATAACAAGAATACACAAGCTCCTGTTGAAAACACAGATGGTGGTAACAGGCATAAGGTTTCCCTCTGGGGCGGTGAAAAAGTTATGGAATAGTGGTGAAGGTTGCACAACACTATGCATGTACTTAATGCCACTGAACTAAATACTTTAAAATGGTTAAAATAGTAAATTTTATGTATATTTTGCTACAATAAGATTTTTAAAAACACCACATGACAACCTGTGGTATTTTAAGGTTTGTCAACTATAACTGAAAAGTTTATAAAACTGAATGTAATATTTTATAACTTTTTAAACAACTATTTTAACTTTTAATCAGGCCAGTTTTAAAATCCAAATTATGGAATAATATTTAAAAATTATCTTTAACCCTAATTTGCTAATGGGAAAACAAACTTCACTGGACATTTTTGTCAAGAAAAGGTACACCTTCTCTGAAGCAGTAATAAACAAGATTATGATGAAAGTGATTTATAAACAATGACAACCAAGAGTTCATATTAGTTCTACTCAAAAACATGATTCCTCATCTTGAGTTCAGTTTGGAAGCCAAAATTTATGGTGAGAAGTGCTAAAATCCCAGGTTTTTGGAAATGCCAGTATTTTGAATATGATTAATGAAGCTATGAACATTCTTGAGCAGTCTTCTGGTACACATATGCAAGAGTTCCCCTAGGGCATACACCATCATGTGGAATTGCTGGCTCATAGAGAAATGCATCTTCAACTTCACTAGATAATGCCCAATTGCCCAAAGTGATTGTACCAGTTCTATATATATCCACTAACAGTACACGAGTTCCTGTGCTCACAGTCTCATCAATAGGTACCGATCAATTTTTGTCAATGTATAAAAGGGTGTTTCATTGTGGTTTTATTTCACTATTTAAAAATTAAGGTATAATTTACATACAGCAAAATTCACCCTTTTTGGTGTACATATTTCCCATCTCCTTTCCTCTGGAATGAATTCAGGATGAATTCCTCAGATCTTTTTCTTCTAGTTCACTAAGTCTGTCTTCAGAAGGATCTAACTTATTATTAACTCTCAGCTGAGTTTTTAGTAATTTTAGTTCTTTTGTAGTTTTCTTCTTTTACATATCTACTTGGTTATTTTTATGTCTTACTCTTTACTCATATTTTTAATCGCTTCATTTGTTTTACATTGTGAACCTGATCATTCCAATTTTGGAAGTCTTTGCTTACCTGATTATGTGTTTCTGCTTGCTCTTTCTCAAGGTGTTTTGTTTCCTCTTGGATCATGTGATTTTTAACAGTGCGTTTTAATCTTGTAACTTTATGTGGAAATTCTTTGAAACCTGGATTAACAATCTGAAGGTTCCCCTAGGACTACATTGTCCATTGTAGTAGTCACTAGTCACATGTGGCTGTTAAATTTAACATTCTGTTCCTCAAGCAAACCAAATTTTAAGTGCTCTGTAGCCACATGTGGCTCGAGGCCACTATATTGGACAATACATATATAGAACATATCTATCAACTGCAAATATTCTGTTGCACAAGCTTTACTCTAGAGATCTTTGCTTTTCCTTCTGCCGGGTACCAATAAGCATTGCCAGCCTGCTTTAAATGAAATTCTTGGTTTGAGGTATTTTTTTGTTTGTTTTTAAATCATGCATGCTGTATGAAATTGGGCTGCTAATATGAGTGAAGCCTAGCCTGAGACTACGAGATCTGAGGGGAGATTTTTTTTTCACAATACTGTGGGTCTGGAGATATCCATGGATAATAGATTCTGTTCCTTTGCTCAGATGATGAGAGTAATATTGCAATCACCAGATCAGCTTCACAAAGCCCCTGTGTGCTGAGTGAACCACAACCTTTGGTCTTACCTCGAGTGCCACAGTCTAAGGTGCTGTCCATCACCTCAAATCCGGTAAGCCACACAGGGGAATATACTGAAGAACCTAGGACTGTTCTTGCCAGAGGAAGTTTGCTCAGAGTTATTTGCCTGAGCTGTATCATTTATGACTCAATTTTTTTTCAGTAAAGTTATGTGTTTATCACGATAATCCAGGGACTCTATGTGTTGACAAATTTAATTTCAGTTTAAAAAATTAATAGCAAATTATGGTTATTTTCAGTCAGCTCTTTTGAAAAGGCATCTATAAGCTGTGCAATCTAGAATCAACTGTGTGAAATGAAGGGAATGATGAAAAGAGGGACCAATTCTGATTTTTTATGGCCTTAACATTCTGCCCTTTGACTTTCTTTTTGACTCCTTCCTTTTTCTCTGACCTCTGCTTACCTAGTCTTTGTTTTTAAAATATTTGAATCTGTTGACTTTTTTGCCTTTTGGATGTTCAGCACTCATAACCCAGGTGTAAAAGGCAAACCAGAGAGAGGAGAAAGAGTCTTAATTAAGTCTATGAACAAGCATAAAGATGGCCATTTCTTACAGGTTGATGAGCCTGCTGATGCACCCACCTGGTCTCTTCCCCGTGTAATGATTTATGGAGTGCCAGTTCCTACATGTTAATTTCTCAGTGTTATTTGTAGCAAAAGAGTTGGAGGGTAGTGGGGAGGGAAGAAAAGGGAGAAAAAGGACTCTAATCCTTGGACCATGCTCCTCAACCCTGGATTTTACTACCAGATCTAGTATTTGCTTTGTTGATATAGTGGCCAGATATTGTGCAACTGGACTTATAAATGAGCTATTTAAAATAAGGCCCATACCATATCACATTAAAAGATGAACCAGGTGAATTTTCCTTTGGTTGTATTTAAATACTTCTACATTTTGAACTGGTTTGGCTATGATTTAAGAAAACTAAGTCCTGAACAGTAAAATGGCTTTGATCGTTAATAATAAAAAAAAAGAAGTGTTAATCCAAACATTCTTCAGAGAAAGTAGGAGGAAATGCATGGCAAAGGAGATAGCCAAACTGATGACTTGAGAGAGAAAAGAAACAGGACACTGAGGTGGTGATGTCAGTCCAAGTAAGAGTAAATGCCACCAACATTTGAACAAATAAGATTAACACCTTCTAATAAAAGTCTTCAGAATTTAAGTTATCAGTGAGACCTGACTACTCCAGCTGTAGTGGAGAAAGGATTAATTTCTATAGAGTGGAGAACTATGTGAGATTGTTGGAGCTTACCCTGATTTCTTCCATTTTTGTTCCATATTTGTTTTTCTTTTTAGGCTTTCTTTTCTAATGTAATGTAAGTAACAAAAATAATAAAGGTCCTCTCTCCTCTGTGACAGTGGCTATTAAGCACTTTCATCTAGATTGATCAGGCTTACCCCACCTGCTGTCATTTAGGAATAGAGAGGAAAGGACTATGACTCTGTCATCTTGACAGTGAACTTAAGGCCCCAGATGGGGCCTTAGATATTACAAAAGTTAAGGCATATGAGAAAAATGTATAAATGACCTAATTTGGAAATAACTTTTGGCAAAGTTGGGAAACTAAGCAGGTACCTTCACCAACCAATAATGAGTAACATCTTCTTTTAACATATAGATGAATCTGTGTCAAGCAGCAAGTGGTCATCAGCCAAATGTGAATGGTCTCTTGGTTCATGGGATGCCTCTACAGCCAAGAAATCTTTCCCTAATGGACAAACTCCTGTAAGAAGTATAAAATTTTAAAAGACTATAGAGTTTACATAGATCACTGAGGATAGGACAGTCGGTCAATCAACATGAACATATTGAATAGCTAACAAGCAGTCAGACACCTAGAAAGTAAAAGCATCTAAGGGAAATGGTCTTCACCCTCAAAAAGCCAATAATATAACTAGAAGGAGAAGACATACACAGGTAGAAAGAGACCTAACCATACAGGGCATTTTTGTGACTGAATGCCAAGTAGATGGCACCCAGAGTGAGTGCTATGGCAGCCCCAAAGAAGGGAGGTATTTTGCTGGGAAAGTATAGATTTTGAGCTTGCCCTTGAAAGATGAGAGTTTGCATAAGCAGAGAAGAGCAGTAAGGCTATTTATTCTAGGTAGGAGAAATGGTGTGGGAAAAGGTTTGGAGATGGGAAAACACAAAATATGTAAAAGAGAAAAACCATTTTTGCTATAATAGGATAGGAGATAGGTCAGAACTTTAATGCTTCTGACCAAAGATTATTGACAATCTTCTAGAATTAAATTAGGCCATGACTGTGAAGGGTATTGAATGTCATGTTTTTGAGATCCATCCATGTTGTTGCATGTTACCTTCTCTTTTATTGCCAAGTAGCATTCTATTCTAAGAATATACAATTTGTTTATCCATTCTTCTATTAATGGATACTTGGGCTGTTTCTAGATAGGGGCAGTTAGTTATGCATAAAGGCACTAAATATATTCTTGCACAGCTCTTTTTTGTAGACCTATGGTCTCATTTTCTTGAGTCAATATCTAGAAGTGAAAATGCCATACAGTTTTCCAAAGTAATTGTACCATTTTACACTCCCACCAGCAATGTGTGAGTTTCAGTTGGGGAGCACATATATTTAAATCAGGAATTTGAAAGATAGATTTCACAGCAGAACATAGACTGGATTGCAGCAGGAGGAACTGAAAATAAGGAATCTAATGCAGGAGTTCAAGCATAAGCTGCTAAGGGTCTACATCCAAGTTGTAGCAAAGGATGAGAAAGGAATTAAATATATCAGGAGATATTGTAAAAGAAATCAAATTCTATAAAAAGAAAGGAATCAGTTACCTTGGAGACGTCACACTCAAGGGAAGCCTATTTGGGGGAGGGGAAGATGAGTTTCGTTTGGGGTGTGTTCAGTTTACAATGATGGGCAGTCTTGTGAGAAATATGGAAGGGGTCAGATTTGGCAGTTAATCTAGAAGTCACTTAGCTAGAGGTGGCAACTGAATCCAGAATTATGAATGAGTAGCTGGAGGACAAAATAATGATTGACAAAGAGTAGCTAAGGCCTAAATCTTCTGTCATTATTTTTTTCCCCTTTTTTGTTTAGGCGAGGCAACCCTTGGTTGACCTCATGGATTGCAAGGACCTTGTCAGTTTACCATCCCTTATTTTTATTTTTTTAAATTTTTTACCCCTATAGCACCTGGTCTTCCTAGGTGGTCTCCCATCCAAGTACTAACCAGGCCTGACCCTGCTTAGCTTCTGAGATCAAATGGGATCGAGCTTGTTCAGGGTGGCATGGCTGTAGACTAAACCTTCTGTAATTAGAAAGTAGAGTATGTAAAGAAAATACATAATTGAATGGATAGGGAGGCAGGAAACCAGAAAGATCTCTTGTAATGCTCAAGGCTTAGTCCTACTTCCTGATGAGCACTTTCCCTTCAAAGTCCTCCAAACACTGAGGAATATTTTGCACTAGAGGACACTAATGTGTCCTGAAAGGTTGAAGAACTTGCTGAAAACCAAATAACACATGACAGAGCTTTATCCTTTTACTTTCCCATTTCATTGTGCAAGTGCTGCCTCTTAGGTGCCTTATAGTAGAGCCAAACATCCTCTCATCTGCCTAAAAAACAAAACCCCTGAATCCATAGGGCAGAATTTAAGCTACTGAACTATTTGGACAAGGTTTTTATCAGAGTACTTATACCAAAGTGTTCTATTTCAGTTGTTTATGCAAATGAGGATCTACTGTGGTCCTTCTACTTTGGGCAGCCCAAGGCTCTGGACCCTTTGCCTGCTCCCAGCTTTCCAAGGGACCCACACTCCTACCCCTGCAGGCTCCAAATAGCTCAGCATTTTAATCTCCACTGTGGGAGCCACATTGGTACAACATTACTCCCAAACAGCAATATTTGCCATTCTGTTGTCTTTCTGGTGACATTCCTTCAGCACAAAAGAATGCCTCAAATATGGTAGGAATCTCAGTCCCTGAGGTAAACTTTTGGGAAACATTTTGGAGGAGGTACCCTTCAGGTTAGCCTTCGCTGGTAACTGAAGTGACCGTGATGGCAGGTGAATAAGGGACTCGGTTTCCTAAATCCCCATTCTAGTAAATTATGTGTATGAGTGAAGTGGTCTTTAAGAACACATTCTCATACCTAAGATTATATAATTTTTAGAAACTAGGTAACTGATTGAATGGTTTTTTACTTTTGTTTTCTACCTCAAATGTATTTTATAGTCTAAGGCTTTTTACTCTTTTGAGTCTTGTCTCTGGTACAGAGAAAACTTGATTTCACTGTGGGTTTCTGATTTGACCACTAGAGATATTGATGACAAGCTACTTACGAGGCCCGGGTCCAGTACCATCCTTTCAACCCGAAATTGGGCAAATCGAGCCCTGGACCTTTGCACATCATCTCTGTCATATACAGTGCAGTCCACCAGGAGACGCAACCCCCCACCACGAACTCTTCATCCCATCAGTACAAGCCATTCACGCGCTGGAACACCAAGACCTGTGGAAGAAATTCTCAGAGGATCCCGAGTGTAGGTTTCAAAAGCAGAACTTCTGGAAGCTGTTGTAAAACTAATGAATACTTTTACATAGAGAACAAATTTAAATAGAAGATTGAAATATATGCCTATAAACTAATCATTGCTTATTTTTATGATAGATTAAAGACTGGATTAAATCCATTACAGAAAAAAAATGAGTTTAAACTTGAATTAAATACAGGTACTCGGTCTTTCTGTTGATTTAACTAAAGATTTCTACTTTTACAAATAAAATGTTGGCTAGAATACTTCAGTCACACTTACCAAAGGAATAAAAGATATATGTATTTTATTAAACATTTTTCTTAGTGGGAACATGCTCAGTGAAAAGCATCCCAAAATAATAGTTAATTCTCCTTTAATATTTTCCTCTATCACTGGGAAATGCTTATTCCATTGACGATGAAAATGTCACAGTAGTTGGTTTATACTCAGGGAATATATATATTCCTTAGCACTTCTTAGAAAATAACACTAAACATAGTATCTTCCATTTTCATACCCTTCATTCACTAGACACTGATATTGTGCAAAAAAATACCTAGAAGTCAATTTTTTAAATAAAATTATTTTATTAGTTGATTCACAAAACATCTTAGGATGGTTGATTTCTAACACCAAGGGTCTGAGATAATAACGCCATGACTCTTTTGAATTCAGCTTCTACATTAAGCACATATCACTATACTTCTCTCCCAACATGTTATTTCTTAATTTTCTTTTTTTAATTTGTTATAATTTATCCCAATAGACTAAGATGTCCGAAACCACCAAAAATCTTTGTCAGGACACCAGGGTTCACTATTTTATAATGTTGATATAGCTACATCTATACTAATATGGTTTATAGATTCATTCATTTAGGGGATAAATGGTCTTGATGTGTAATTAATCTCACCTCTTCTGACAGTTGTTTTTTCAAAGTGGAAAAATAAGTTGCTTTGTTTTCTTCTGGAACATGAAAGTATCTTTCAGTTTCAATTACTGTCTTGGGTATGAGTTATACTGCAAACTGCTCCAAATTCCATGGAAATGAAAGTTTAGGAACTTTACCTGGGAATTATAGTTATTAGTGAAATGGACAACCAGAATGCCTAGAACAGTAGAGAATTCCATTAGATATGAAATTACAAATCCATTTTTGGTAGAGAAGTACAATACCAGATGGGGAAAACTGCTTTATTCCAGTTCCCTGTGAAGGGTCAATTCCTGCTGTGTCCAGGATAAACTTTCAACAAAAATCATAAAATACTCTGAAAAAACCCCAAACTCTTACTTTTCCAAGATCTTTTGAGAGCTCTTTTAAAAATTAGTCAGCTTAAAGCTTTCTGTGTGTGACATTAAACTCCTCTATCGTCATTTATTTGATTCTATTCAGTTTGCTTGTATTGTTATAACTTTGTTTTTGTGTCTTGTTCACTGATGGGACCTGCAGCCCAGCGGCGGCCGACTCACTCTCTTCTCCTTCACCAATGCCCCTGAGTCGAAATAATCTGCTGCCACCTATTGGCACAGCTGAAGTGGAACACTTGAGCACTGTGGGATCACAAAGGCAAATGGTATGTCTTTCTTTCCATGTGCTTATAAAACTTCATGGACAGTAATTCTGTAGGATCTATGCTCTGGTCTTAATTTATACTTTATTTTGTTAAAAGCACATACAGAAATCTATTTTTGACAATGGAATTGGAGGTGCTTGGCCTGCAGTTACCATACCTGCTGGAGTAGATGTAGGACATGCACAGATCCCACTACAAATTGTTTTAACCATTTCTGTAATTTTATTCCCTTCACAGAAAAGCCATGGCGATACCAGTCGAGCTCGAAGTGCAGTGGTGGATGAACCTAACCATCAGCAGCCCCAGGAGAAGCTCCTTTTACCTGACTTTTTCTCCAGGCCCAACACAACGCAGTCATTTTTGGTAGAGTGACCTATTTCCTCTATGATCTTGATATTCGGGGGTGTGGGGGCGTGGGGGAGGAGGCGGGGAGGAAAAAAATAGTTTGGTAGACTTAAGACTTTACATAGTGGTTAATCAACTCTGAGAATAAAAGTTGAGGTTCTAAAAATAAAAGTAGTGTTGTAAGTACGTTTTGTTGAAATTCTAACTGGTCTCTGCCCCAAGTTCTTTTAACTTGTAGAAATAAGGTAAGTTGCAAATTAATCCTGAAACATCACTAGAGGCAAAAATGACAAAACTAAAGCTGTCCTACTTTGGGCACATGAGAAGGCAAGGGTCTTTGGAAAAGACAGTAATGCTAGGAAAAATAGAAAACAGAAGGAAAAGAGGAAGATAAAATATGAGATGAAGTGACTCCATAATAAAAGCAATAGGCATGAGTCCACAGAGGCTGAGGAGGGCTATTGAGGACAGGACATTGTGGACATCACTCATTCACAGGGTTGCCAGGAGTCAGAACTGACTCAGCGGTACCTAACATACAAAATGTCTTATACATAAATTACAAATTCTAAACAATTTAGATATTTCTGAGAATAAGCAAAAAAATAAATAAATAAAAATAATAATGTTAAACCCCAGTGCATATCAGGCCAGCATAACTTCATTCTCTAATGCTGCTCTCATGGAGTTATACCAATAGTGGTGTCAGATTATGATGTGGGTTGGCAGATGATCAAGCTAAAACTATTTTTCTTTCGTACATTTACCAGCCCTTTTACTTCTAAGCAAGATAGAAAACACCTGGTTAGGAGACTGGAGCTCATGCTTTGACTTTGCCCAACTGTAGGCCATGAGCTCAGCCCCACCTCATTTGCTTTATGGCAAAAGGGCTTGGAGAACCTGGAGAAGTGACTGGGGCCAAACCCAGTGCCCAGGAATCAGGGGCCGCCACACAACCTATATCAGTTTTCAGGAGGGTGGTGTTTGCAGCCTGCTTATCCCAACTCATAACCCTTGAAATGTTACAGCCTAAAGCACCACTTGATTTTTCCCCTACTAGAATAGTGCGAATTAATGAATGGCATACTATATTAGCTTCCTAGGGCTGGTGTAACAAATTGCCACTAAGTGGCTTGAAACAACAGAAATTTATTCTTTGTTCCAGAGCCTAGAAGTCCAGAATCAAGGTGCTAGGAGACAGCCATAATCCCTCTGCAGACTCTAGGGAAGAATCTATTCTTGCCTCTTCTTAGCTTCTGGTGGTTGCCAGCAATCCTTGGTATTCCCTGGCTTGCAGCTGCATCACTCCCATTTTGGCCTCTACCTTCACATGGCCTTAGCAAAGTTTCTGTGTCCAAATTTCCCTCTTACAAAGACATCAGTCACTGAATTTAGGACCCACCCTAATCCAGTATGACTTCATCTTAACTTGATTGCAACTGCAGATACTATTTCCAAATAAAGCCACATTCACGGGTTCCAGGTGGACATAAACAGACCTCAAGAGGCTTGATTTAGGGCGAGATTCACTCAAAACATGGTCAAAAAAAGGGAAAATGTGACCATTTGAGTCTTACTCAGTGTGAACCCTAGGAAGTTTGAAAACCTTTATTAAATTTGTCTTCTCTTAATTTGATCTAGGACATTTGTTAAACAGTTTGATACTATTCTATAGCTAGATTATCAAATATTTACTTTTTCATTGCCTGAGGAGTAAAACTGAACACATGAAAATATTTCAAAGTTTCTTCTTTTTCAGTTTATAACAAAAGTAAAAATGTCTTACCATAGCCATTTCTCTCCCAATTTGCTGTCATGATAAGGGAGATGAGCTAGTAGTCAATGTAGCTAAGAGCATTAGAGCTGAGTCCTGGGCCTGGCACTGCCAGACTAGTACTCTGCTCCTTGGTGTTCTCATCTAGAATGTGAGTCGGCAAACTATGGTTCATAGACCATCTGGTTTACTACCTGCTTTTGGAAATAAAGTTTTATTAGGGAAGAGCTACCACGCTCAATCATGTACTGTCAATGGCTGCTTTCCCAGTACAACAGCAGAGTTGAGGAACTGCAACAATGGCAGTCTGAACCATAAAGCCTAAATTATTTACTCTCCTGGCCCTCTACAAATTACATTTGCTGATCCTTGATCAAAAACATGGGCTTCACCAGAAAAATAATTCCTGAACTCTGACAGGGAACTGAAATGGATGTTTTTTATTTCAGAAATGCCAGCAAGACAGCATTGCTTTTTAAAAATGTATTTTGCATTTTAATATTTTAGTCATATCTTAAAATCTTTAAAATCCTTGAGGTGATTTTGAAATGTTTGAGTTTCGTATTGAGAGTTACAAGTAGGGAGATAAAGTCATGGGTGTTTCAGTGCTGCTGAAAGGCTGTTCTGCTGTTTTAAACAGTCAGCAGGCAACAGAAATCAGAAATTCCTTTGGCAGCCAATTACAAATATTTAGAAATATTGAACCATACGGATTTATAAATGCTAAAATTTTCTTAAAGGCATATTAATAAAGTTGTAGAACTTGCAATTTGTATGTTAACGAAAGGCTTTGTGGGCCTCTGGCTTGGGATTTTTTCCTTGGCATGCAACAAAGTGCACTCAGCTAACCCGGCCCTCAGATTGGTAGATACCATTTTCAGTGTTTTTGAATTTCCAGGTTTTCCCTTGTAAAACTACGAACATATTATCCTTTGGGAGATACTGCATTTTAAGAAATGTCTCTTTTCTTTTTCAGCCGGACACACAGTATTGTCATTCATGTGCTGTTGAGTATCCTCATCAGGCCCGACCTGGTAGGGGATCTGCAGGGACAGGTGGGGCAGTGACTCTTATTTTACCACTGTATGGATATGTTAAGAGCCTCCCTTTGTCTTATTTTTTTTCTATGCTTATTTTCCCTTTCTCCAGACTTTATTATGTTTTTTTTTCCTGCATCTTTGTAAGTCACCTAAGTTCATTTTGGAAGATGGGATATAATAAAAAGATAGAGACCTCTCCTTGGGCTCAGAGCCAGAAAGTTCCAGATTTGTTTTCTCTTATGTAAACTAACCTTTCACCCCTCTGGCAAAGTAAACAATACTGAAATTTCAGCCAAAGAAGTCATATTCATAACATTCAAACATTGTTTTATTATTATGTAGGCAAAATCCATATTGCTATAAACTGCTTTAGTCAGTTAACCTGCTAGGCCAAGGTAAAACAAAAGAAAATTCTAAAATGTCCAGATATGCTAAATCCAATTCTATCCCATTTAGTTTTTTGATTTCTAAGTTATATTCTATAGCTTCTATTTTCATAGGAGTGATGGAAGAAAATTATGGATATTTTAATTCTTCCTATAACTGTCTTCTCACCACCATCAGAATCATTCTCATTATGTTGTAGGTGAAATTTAAAAGTACTGAGCAGTTGATATGCTTCCTGTTAATAAGATTAATCAGCGAGTGCATTAAAAAGTAATCTGCCTCAAACTCATCTCTGTGGTCCCAGTGAATTCTCTTAGTTCACTTCCTAGCTGCAGTTTAGTAGTTTTTGAATGCTTTCAATGGAGTCTGTTCTTGGAAGAGAAGCAATCCTTCCTCTGAGCTAGATATTACATTTGGCCATGTTGATGGTCAGGTGAAACTAGTGCAACATTTAGTGAAATGAAACACGTTTTAGTTCTTTACAATTAGTGGGCTCTTCTCTAAAACTAGGTCACTGCTTTCATCTTAATATGATTTGTTTCTACATAAAATACCTAAGGTTTTTTATTGCCTTGGTAAATACATTCTACTACTTAGTCCCAGTCTCCACATTTGAAGTCCAACTGATTATTGGAGGAAAAAGCCCTTAGATAAGAATTTGAGATTACCAAATCTAGACTATTAATGTTACTCTATAATGTCATCTTTGTCTGACAGGTCCTCAGTTACATGGGTCTACAAAATCTCAAAACAGAGGTGGACCAGTCTCTAGAACCAGGCAGGGACCATAGGGCAAATGAGAAGAATCTGCTTCAGGCTACAGGGGACACATGGGAAGATTTGATGAATCAGTGTTCACTCATCGTGTGATGCAGAGCTTTTATATACAAGAGACAATCTGAAACCATCTTCACAAAGAGTTATTTTGGTACAACTGACTGAGAAGACAAGAGTATCCGCCAAAGATTACATGGGTACTGTTTCTATCTCCAGTTACTGTTTTCCTTCAGCATAAGTGAACCTATTCCACTGGACAGTAAAGTTTGTACCCAAAGATTTAACAAATGAATAATTACCCCCAAATCACTGCTCATGTTGTCTGTTAACAATGATCAGTTCAATCATTATGTGATTCTATGAGACTATACATACACAAAAAGCAACAAATGATTGTCTGATAACATTAAGTTATCACTGGCTTTCGAATACTTCTGCTTGTATTAATATCTGGAGAGTTGTACTCAGTTTTAACTCATTTTTAAGAGATAGTGCTGTTAAAAATCTGAGCTACTCATCAAACAGATGAGTCATTCCTAAAGCTTTCTCTTTAGAGATCCAATCACACAGGCAGATAGATGTGGAAGGGGTAACTAAAAACATAAATGTTGAACATTGGTATAAAGTAACACGTAAAATCATGCATATATTTTTTTCGGCTATGCCAGCTCAACTTCGCAATGCCTGCTTGATATCAGGTTATGCTTTTTTTCTTAAAGTACTTTTTGGTGGTCATATATATATTTTTTTTACAAATATTAAACTTGCCAGTTTTCTCCTGCAGTTCTAAGCAAGCCAATCAATTAAACAAATTTATAGAATCTTTCTACTAGTGAGCCAGATGCAATTCCTTAAAATTTCTGAAACACAGAAACCCTAGTCCAGTATGAACACATCCTAAGAGCAGAAGTAGAAAACTCTGGCGTTCTTCTGATTTTACCTTAGATCTTTCCTGAGTGCACTCATGAATGCAGCAGTGGTTTTAACTATGGCTTATATTTAAATTTCATTGAACTTTAATTCTGATGATCATACCAGTTTTAGATCTTATTGTTAATATTGAGAGCAGATAAAATCAAATGATCGTAAATTGGGGTAATTTTCTATTATACCAAAGTGTGCTAATGCTATCATATGAAGACAGATGCTTCAAGCAACCTGCATTAAATTATATTTTTAATATAATTAAAGAGTATTTTTTAACCTGTTTGTAATCACAAACTGAAAACGTGTCACATGCTTACCTCAGATAAATTGATACATAAAGCTTAATAACAGAAGGCTTGTTTTATGCATATGGTTTTGAATATATTAGCCTACAAATCAGATTTTAAATTGAACAGTCCCTACAAAACTTTCATATATTGTAATGAATACATACCAATTCAACTAAATGTTCAGTGAAAATCTATGTACTATTCTCACAAATCAATGCCATGTGTGCGCAATAAAAAAAAAAAAAAAACACTGGATCAAGATGGCTTGCCTTTCAAAGTTAGAGTTAAGAGTAGGACAGGGCCTCTAAGAAATCATTTACCCAGAATCCCTCAACCCTTTCATAAATGAGAAAACAAGTTCCAGCAAGTTCAGTGACCTAATGACATTCAGGCAGGATTACAACATCTCTTTATGCTACTTAAACTGAGCTAACTCCTGTAATGCTGACTAGGACTTCTTTTCTTCTCTCTTCTCTAAACACCATTCATATTTTTTCTAGATCATATTTTAAATGATCACTGGGCTATTTTTATTATTAAATTTTACAAATGAAGTATACCAATGATAATTTAAAACTTGTCATTTTTTTTACTTGTTTATTTAATCATGTATAAGTCTTATAAAGATGCCTGAAGTAATGTGAACACCTGTTTGTTTTGTACGTCAAGCAAAGAGTACAGAGCCTGGTTAAGTAAAACAAAAAGGACAGAAGGTATAATCAAGAATATTAAGACTAAAAGAAAACTGTCAAGTATTTGGAAGACAGATGTCCAGCCAATGTTTTGAAGGCATTCTAACTCGGTACAGTACCTTTCCTAATAAATATGCACATCACTCTGAATACTCTGCAGCTCACTCCTGTGTGGCAAAATGACAACTGGTAAAGGACAGACCAGCGTTATAGATAAGAGTTTCTTGTACAGAAGATCCACAGAAAGAAGTGCTGTCTGGAAGTATACCACCCTCCTCCTCTTCCCTCAGTGATCACCACCAAATTCTTTACTTTGAGGACTTCGCAGAAAGTTGGGATTTCTCGAATATACTAAGATCAGGTTGAGAGATTCTGGGTTACATAATAACTCTGAATAATAGCAGGAAATAATTTAAGCAGGAAAGACAACTCTTCTCAAGGGTTGGATTGACATTTGTCTTCAAATCTTGACCGTACCTTGTCTATAATGGCACCAATTAACACCTAACAGCTTTTGAAGAGAAAGCTCCATTATTTCTTTTCTTTCTTGAAAGCTGTTTTTTTCCCTCCTCGTTTGGAAGGCTTGCAGTACTTTGCTTCCATCTGAGCCAGAAAACTGTCCATTTCCTTTTGTCGATCCTTTTGTCTGCTCTGTTTGAGAGTTAAAATACAAGCTTTCAAAACACAAGACTATCCACAGAGACAAAAGTACTTAGTCGTTGCCAGGGGCTGATGGGAAGGGAGAATGGGGAGCTGACTGCTAATGGGTAAGGGGTTTCTTTTTAGGGTAATGAAATGTTCTGGAATCAGATAATGCTGATGGTTGTACAACTTGATGAATATACTAAAACCCAATGAACTGTACACTTTAAAAAGATGAACATATGGTACATGAATTATGTCTTAAAACAGGGGTCCCCAACCAGCAGTGGTGCATGGCCTGTTAGGAACCGGGCTGCACAAGAGGTGAGCAATGAGCGAGCCAGCGAAGCTTCATCTGTGTTTGCAGCCGCTCCCCAGCACTAGCATCACCGCCTTAGCTCCACCTCAGATGATCAGGCATTAGATTCTCATAGGAGCACCAGTCCCTCGTGCCAAAAAGGTCGGGGACCACTGTCTTAAACGAAAACAAACAACCCACAACACTATACATATACTCCAAAGAAAACATTAGCAGTAAGAATCAGAACATGAAAAAAATGGGGGCAACCTTTACAGTATGCCAAGTTTACCTGAATGACTGCTTTCAAGTTATCTACTCCTTCATCAAGTCCCAACTCCTTTCTGCTCATTTCTGCTTCTTTAGCCTCTTCCTGCGCCTAAATGAGAAACTCATGAGACTCCACACAGCAACCTAGCAAATGATAAAAATACACCCTCTTTGCCAAAACCAAATCTATTACAAGACCCTTTCAATTTGAGGATTGAATATACAGATAAAAAGAATAAAATTACACAAATACGTCATTTATTAAAAAGCAAAATTGCTGAATGCAAGCAATATATCCTGATTCCAGTAAGCATTTCTGAGTTTTTGCCATTACTACTTGCTAGGGGTAGCACATTGTTTGGTATTAATAAACCACATGGTAAAAGGAAGGAAAATAAAATGCAAGGGGAGTTAAGAAAGGTCACAACCAAGGATGCTCTCAAACATTTCCAGGATAGAGGCACCTCAGACTCCTCCTCTGGAAACCCAATTTACTACATGTGACTGGTGGCAGCCTTGAAAGCAACCCTGGTTTAAAATTTCCCGAGTAATCAGAACAAACACTAGCAAATTGTTTTAACCTTTCTTTACCTGATTTCAAAGCCGCCTTCTTTTGCCAAAATTTTCCTAGAGCACTGATGCCAAAATACCACAAGGATACCTT
Organism: Eidolon dupreanum; assembly: GCA_028627145.1. Classification (NCBI taxonomy): domain Eukaryota; kingdom Metazoa; phylum Chordata; class Mammalia; order Chiroptera; family Pteropodidae; genus Eidolon; species Eidolon dupreanum. The sequence goes on from CM053506.1 coordinate 42,964,730, forward strand.
CGGAAAGGTTAGTAAGTTCGCTTTATTCTTCTAGGGCAACAACTAAGACTATTAAAAGGCCCAATGCCCAGTGAATTTTCTAAATAGCAGTAAATTCTATTAACACTGGGAATGATAACACATTAGAACCTTGTTAGTCCAATAAAGACATAAAGTTTCCAGTGTCTACAGATTTGTTTCCAACTGCTTTAATACTCTAACCCCTCCCTAAGTTTGCTCAAATCTTTCCCAATACTCTAGGGAAGTTTCTCAAGCTAATATCCAAATACTGAATATAGCTGTGCTCAGTTTCACCTGAGAAAATGATTACTGACTTAAACTGTCAGTTTGAATCTAATCAGATGTAGCTTATGAATCAAAATGATGATCCTGATACAAATGCCACTTCTCTCAACTCAACACAAGTCAGCCTTCCCTTGCATGTATCTTATATCTAAAAGCTGTAGAGCTACCTCCACTCCCAATTCAGTCATATAAAATAAGGTATTTATCTCAGGTACCAGTCAAAGGCCTAAAATCTTACACCGTCTGCTCTCCATGTAGCTCCCATTATGAAAGCCAGGTTGAGGCAATGGTTACTTCGGTACAGGTAATCATTGATCAGAGGCACAGATGTTTGCTACTTTGAATCTACTTCCTCCCAGAACTCCAGCTGTCCTTAAGCTCCTTATCTTCTGCCATCATCCTTACCCCTACCAACTCCACAGTTTAATATGCATGTAAAGGGCACACAGTCCACAAAAGTTTTCCCTCAAAGTGTATTTTAAAAGATACAATTAAAATAAACTAAATAGTCTGTTTAAAAAATGTATAATCTGGGCCCAACTCAAGGAACTGGGCAAGGCAAAGTAACCTGTAATACCAAGACACAGCTTTTTTAAAAAAGACAGTCTCTCTCACCTTCTCCTCACCCCTTGATCAAGTGAGAACCACTGTCTAGCCTATGTATCTTGACTACATTACTTTATCTCCTGAGAAATGCCTCAGCAAAGGTACAAGAATTGGCCCATATGAATATTTCAGTGTTACCTGAAAATGATTTTAAATAATCTACAGACAAATCGTCTTGAGCACAACATACTAGGAAAAAAAATGTTTCTCTTGATGAGCGTATGCTCATTTTATTACATGAGAACTACATAGCAAATTAATCTTTCTCCTTATTTCAACAGTCTTGTCTATATTTCCATTAAATATCCTCAAATTCTTTTTGGAACCATTCAAGATATAAATAATAAATAGCATTCAAAATCTTACCCTCCTTTTCCTTGCATTTATCTTTTGCTTTGATTCTTTGACAAAGGCATTATATGATGGGACCTCTCCGGTATCAATGGCCTGTTGTAGAATGTTCCTTATCCTGGGTTCCTCTGTATATTGTACACACAGCACAGACTCCATTATCTGATCCATATCCCCCTTGAAGTCTAGATAGGCCTGTTTAACATCAGCCAGCTCTTCTTCAGAACCTTTGTATGTCTTTTCAAAAGCTTGAATGTCTTCTAAAGATATCTAAATAAATAAGAGATATATGCTTTAACTTTGATAATTTTATTTTAAATAAAATATATACTAGTAAAACTAGACTTAGGCGTTGAAATGTTTCTTCCCAAATACAACAGCTATTTGAGTTGAAATGGTTGCAAGAAATCAACGTTTTTATGCCAAAGCTTTTCCAGAGTTCTCCGTAGTCCAGCCTTCACAACTGCTAAACCATAGACAAGGAAAATTTAAGTGGAGTTTCCAAAAATGGGAAGGGACCCAGAAAAACACTCAAGACTTACATTTGGATATGTAAAATATAGCACATGTTGTAAAAAATTAAATCCCCCCTTTTCACTACAATCACTCTAAATCAATAGGTAATTAAAGACCCATTTCAATAAGTATGTGTGTGAACATACAAAAACACATGGTTCAACCTAAGCTTTAAATCATTTTTCTTCAAAGATTACAGTATATTATCTCCTGAGAAACTCCAGTGTTATTTATATTTCGAGACAAAACAGAAATTCCTCATTCCTACATAACACAAAATGCAAGACTTCAGAGGCATTCAATAAACGTTTGTTGAATGAATGATGAGAACAGTCACAAAGAAGTCTCCGGAGTCCTCTACCTTTTTAAAGAGTAACCTCCAATACGTTTCCCAGTCTCGATCTTGATTGAGCACATCAGAATCCTCGTCCACTGTTCCCTGCTCATCGTACACTGCTCTCTGCTCTTTGTCACTCAAAACGGAATAGACTTTCCCAAGGATCTGCGGGGAAAAGACCCTGCAAGTCACTCCTGCCCCTCTCACAGAAACCGCACCGCGAGAAATAAAGATTAGAAAATGCCAGGTTCCACCCGGGCTAGGCCAATCAGAAGCCCAGACGTAGGTGGCGTGGGCACTCGCGTACCTGGAAGCGGCGGGTGGCGTCCTCCTTGCCGCTCTCGCCCACCCGATCCGGGTGTACCCGCAGGGACACCTTGTGGTAGCCGCGTCGGACCTCGCCGTCCGAGGCCTCACGCCGCACACCCAACACTTGGTAAAGGTCGGCTGTGCCGAACACTTCCTCGCACAGCTCCAGCAGCCCCATGGCTGGCAGAGGTGCGGAGCTGAAGGCGGACTCCACGAAAAGAGCGGGTCTCAGGGGCACTGGCTAGAAGTCCGAACTGCGTCCCTTTTCCCGCGCAAAAAACCCGAGGCGCCTGCGTCACAATAAACGCGGCCACGACGCCGCACTTTACGGCGGCTGCAAAGTGGGGCGTGGAAAAGCTACCGTCCGCCGGGGTTGAGGTCGAGTAGAACGAGCAGTGGTGCGGGAGCTCTCCTAGCGCGAGCCTCCTTCGGCGGGGAACGGAACTAGCTCGGTAGCCTCCACGCCCCACCCCTCTAGGGTCTCCTCCGCGTACTTGGGAACTCTGGCGTCTAGCTTCTCCTCCACGTCCCAGCGCAGAACCTTTTTCAATAATACATGGAATGTCCATATTAGGCTGAACCTATACATTGCTTTTTTTTTTTTTTTTAAAGTAAAAACAGCATGACATCGACATTTGGCAATTTCACATGGTTCATATATATACATGTTTATTTCCAAAGAACATTGGTTAAATGGATTTGTTCTTTCTTAGAGATGATCCTGACGAGAGGACATAGAGCTCTAAGGCTCAAATAACTTTGCAACCTCCAGGTGGGTCTGCTGGATAGGTTCTTTCCCTTGAGCCCTACCAGAAAAAATATATTAAATAAAAAGCACAAAATACCAGCCTTTTAAAAAAAATTTTATCTGATAGGATTCATACGTTTGGCATTTATTACAGAATCACGCCCATTCACCTTCTCCCGAATCACCTTCAACCCTGGTGGCAATAACACGACCCAAACCTTCATCTTAATAATATATGCTGCCAAAGCAAAAGTTTTTTGTTATTGTTGTTAATGCTTTCTGCAGTGCAGAGCTGAATCTTGAGTATGTTAGATTTGAAGGTGGTAGCAGGACAGGCTGATGTAATCATCCAAGACATGGTGAGACTAGAGAAAACCTTGGAAATCAGGGAAAGGATGAGCTCACACAGGAAAATAAGTGTATATAGATCTTGGACAAAGGACAGAGAAGGCGACAAAGTGAATACCTAAGTTAGCAGAAACTCAGTACCTCAAAATAATACCTTACTTTAACCTATTTCACATCAGTTCCCCTCACCGATCAATACTTTTCAGAATCACATTCTCTCCTGCTCTACCAGTTAAAGCTTCTCCCAAGACCTAAACTCTCCAGGGTAGTACTTTTTAAATTTACAGAGTTCCTGTTTTCAAATTATTTTGCTTTACCGTATCCACAAACTCAAGTCAGCTCCTCTCTGCTTGCACTGCCTTCGAAGTCCCTTAAAGAAAGGGAGGCCAATCAGTAACAACCCTGGGGGAGCCTTGGTAACACCCAGAATTTGAGGTGGCTGCTCACTGTTCTGGGAATATAAAACCCAGAGAATAAAATAAGTTGGTATATTGACAGGGCTTTAGAATCACCTCTATAAATCTACATCCTAACCTTACGCCAGAATTTGAAATCTGTATTATCCACAGTGTACACTAAAAACACCTAATCCATGCCTGTGATTATAGAATCCTGAGGTTAGGGTGGAGCAGATAATGTGATTTTTTTTTTTTTTTGGCACAGCCAGTCATTTATATTACCAAATTCATGATAACTAAACTCAATTCTATCATTGACTTTTTAAGTAGACATTTGAAAAGTCCTTCACACTTGCTCATTTCCCCTCCCACGTACAGATAATACACGTTGAAAAGGGCTCTCCAGGTAGGCACATTGGGGTCTAAATTTTAGCTCTGCCAATATTAAAACTGTGGCCATGGGCAAGTTCTTACCTCTGAACCCGAGCTTACTGATCTAGAAAATGGAAATAATCCTACCTGTTTCCATGATACCTTATGTTTCACAAATAACCTTGCATGTAAAGGGCCTAGATATACAAAGGTACTTTACAATATTAGCTTTCTTCCAGTTTCTATTCTTAAAAATAGACCATTACAACCCCAAAACTCATAACTAACCTACCTTTGTAAATGTGAGATTATGTTATGCAAGGTAATATAAATCTGCAATCACAAAAATAACAAGCAAAGTAACTGTGTTCTTGAACTGGTGAGATGACCCTAAATGATTAAGGAAGGAATTACTTAGACAGCTCATGGTTAGTGGCTTTGAAACACAGAAGTCTTGGAAGGCAGCAGACTGTAAAGCTGTCCAAGAGACCCAGGGCCCAACCCAAAAGTCCAACTCATCCCACAGCCACTGTGTTTTCCCAGATGAAGGCAAAAAAAACTAATTAGTACCTAGACCCAGCTCTGTAATCAATAAGAACAAATTTTTCCCTGGGCCCTGCTCAGGCCAGGCCAAAAGAGCATTAGTGACATAGAAAATTCCATTTATTGACCTCTAAGTCTAACAAAATTATAAACTCTTCACAAGTGTTTTAAGAGGACTTTGACCTTGTCTCCACTGCTATGCTCACTGAAGTCAGCTTGCTTTTGTTTCTGTAGCCTCTGTATCTGTTTTCTGAGATGCTAAGAGGACCTCGTGTGCCCGTTTCCGTCGCAGCCTCTCAGCATTTGTGATCATCATGGGATGCAGGGGGAAAAAGCCAGAAAGACCTAAAGGCAATAAGATTTGCATTCATTATAACACAGTACAAGCAAATGTTTCTTGGGGATCTCAGCCTCACAGAACTGATGTCTAACAGAGACCTGACCTGTAGAATGGATTTAAAACATACTCTTTACTTTCCATACTGTGTTACCTCTTCCTCCCAATTCCCTCACCTCCATTTACTACAAGACAATTGATGTTGTCAACCTCCTAACTATATTTTCCTTACTTGAAAAAAAGATAAACTGACAGTCATTCAAAACACACTATTCCCATTTTTAGCATAAAATCTCATCACCCAAAAAGGCTCATAAAGGAGTCCACAAAAGGGGTCTCCAGATTCAAAATGGCAATTAGATCACAACTTCACTTCTCGCTCCAGTTCCGAGCAGCCTAAAAGTAATAAAAATCATTCATAACTCTCATCACCCTGCGACTGACTTCAATTTAAAATCCCCTCAATGAAGTATGGCTATAGCCGAGTTACCAAGCAGCTTTTCCACAGGTTTAGAGAGGTGGGCCCCACAGCCAATCCAATGCCGGATACGGTCCAGGTTGAGAGCAACGAGTTTCTCTCCATGAGTATTAGGCAGTGGATCATAGGAGCCAAGCTGCTCCACAAAACGGCAATCCCTGGGACACTTGTTGTGAGCAGCAACGATGCGATAGAAAGGCCGGTTGGTACAGCCACTTAGGGCAAGACGGATGGTTAAGTGGCCTCGCTGGTAGGACTTGCAGAGGACAGTAGCTGCAGAGAAATAAGTGGTTAAGACAAAAGAATCGAGGGCACAAAATGGACAAAATGAGGTAGATGAAACAATCCCCTTTCTCCAGAGAAATGTCCTTACTTCCAACTAAGTCTTGTCAATCTGGCATAGATACCTTCGTCTTTGTAAACTCCTCTTACGTGCTCCAGTTAGAAATGACTTCCTCTTCATCTCTCAATCCACTCAGCACAAGCCTGACATTTACTCTGTGATCAGGTCAGAGCCTCAGCTGTCTCATCGATAAAATGAATGCCATTTATCTCATAGGCTTTCAAGGTGGATGAAGTGAGAAAAACTGAAGAGACTCAACGTAAGGCACTGTGGCTGTTTTAGGTTTGGGTTGCCTCCACCTGGCCTAGGAAAGCGCTGCTGCATATGGTCCCATATACCCCCTAGTTCCCATGACAGCCCGGAAGGTCTGTCAGGGCCCCTCTCACTCACTGAGGTGAACCATGGTGCAGCTGGCGTGCGCCGAGGCCCGTTACCACTTGCGGCGCCGCAGAGCGTCCCGTAGCCCACAAGGATCGCCTCGCGCCGGACAGAGGACGGACGCCGAGGCTCAACGCTGCGGAAAGGGGACCCTGACGCAACCGCGAGCCAAGACCAAGGTCCTCCGGGCTGGAAAAAAAATCGCCTACTAGCCCAGCCCCTTCCGTTTTCCGCACTCCATTTCCCACAATGCAACACGGTGAACCCTAACGTACCTTACTTGAACTGCCGCGAAACAGGCGCGTTCGTGTTTGTGTATACCAGAGATAGCAGTGCAAGCCGAACCCTGGGAGTGCTTCCACCCTTAATTATCCTGTGAGTCCGTGGTGGAGTGAGGAGTATTAGGAGTATCCTGGGAGCGGATAAGGGAAGCGTCGAACTGCTCCACAAATCCGTCCTTTCAGCAAACGTTTTTTGAGCACCTATTAGGCCAACGCGCAGTGCTGAGAACGCAGAGAGAGGCCGCTGTCGCTGCCCGCAGGAAGCTCACAGTGTGGTAGGGAGATGGTGAGGTTACACCAGAGAAACTAGGGGTGGTCAGTACACAGTCCTGGGGAAGCAGAGGAGAAGCCGAACCTGATATTTCCTTGATGCCTCCGGAAGACTTCATAAAGAAGATATAGTTAGGGCCGACTAGAAAAGTACTACAAATGATATAGAGTTTACTAATATGTTTCCTGTTCTCTCCTCCTCCTCCTCTGAAAAATAGAGGGGGAGCCTTATTTCTAGTTTTGCTGTGCAGTGATCTAGGACGACAGGGGTTCCTTGTCATCTTTAGCCCTAGAATAATGGCCTCAGTTGTCAGGAGTTTTGCATCTATTATAGGGTAATGGACTCTTCGTGTAGCCCTTGTGTTTTAGATCCGTTAAGATACACGTGGGTCAGGGGGAGTCGGTACTTCCAACTTAAGTAAAGACCTTTCTAGTTCTCTCTTCATCGTTGGATCCAAAGGGCCTGGCCCACAATAGGTGCTTTGCCCTAATACAGTGACCCAGCATACCTTTCTTAAGTTCCACCTTAGAAAATGATGCCTTAATTCCCAAGTCCCAGTAAGTCAACCTGGGCAGGGACCTTAGCAGTTGACTTCCTCCAGGACTGATCCTAATTAACTTTGACCAGAAACCCTAATAATGATCCCACTATACCTTAATTTTATATATGTTTCCTTACTTATGTATACATTAGTATACCTTTAACTGTAGAACCACACTGATGAATTTTGAATCTCATTTCCAATTTGTATTGTCATCCAGTTTACTGTGAACTAGTCAAAGAACCATAACAGCCATCCAGTAAAACAGCCAATGGAAATAAATGAATGGGTTTTTATTTATGGCGAAGAGTCTTTTGTTCTCCATCCTCAGGTCTCATGTGGTGAAGCGTCCAGAGTTTAATTCTTCTGGGAAGGAAAAGAACTCAGAAAATTCTTCAGCTGTAAGGCTGTCAGAAAGATGGATTGCCAAAGCCAACCATCTCCTGTACCATATGGATCTCTGCAAGCAGAGCCTCATCTTTCAATTTCAGCTGCAAGAGAGGAAGGAAGGAAGAAAGGGGACACATGTCATAGCTGATATGTGGAGACCCCTCATTTGTGGGGCCACAACTAAAGAACATAGTTCCTTGGAGTGGAATTGGCTATATTCCCTATTTCATGTAACTTCTATTAAAAGACCTCAGAACATTGTGTTTGTTACATGGATATGTTCATTTTAAGAAAATTCATCTGAACATTCACAATTTGCATTTTTTATACAATAACTTAATAAAATTTATTTTTAAAACGTTATCACCCAATATATCTTCATTAATATATACTATCCTTATTTGGTAAGTGATGGAAAGAAATCAAAGACATTAGACCTGAATTTAATTTTAGAATCTAGATGGGTAGTACAGACATCTAGTTGCCTACTAAATACCCTGTCTCTCCTTTAAAACAACAACAACAAATTATTTCTTTGCAATGTAGCAATGCAGCCAGCTAAAAAGCCACATTTCCTGATTCCCTTGCAACTAAGGGGTAGTCTTAACACCAATGTGGCCAATGAAATGCAAGTTATAGTCATTGCTCATTAAAGGGAGGTGAAATAGCTAGCATGACCTTTTGTCCTTTCCCTTCTTTTGTTTTTATTGTGCCTGAAACATAGATATGATGGCTGGAGAGACAATGGCTATCTTTCAACTAAGAGGGAGCACAAAGATAGAGTTTGGGTCTCTGATGACATTGTGGAGCTATTGTACCAGCCCCGGACTCTTCAACTGATGAGAAAAATAAAACTCCTAATTTGTTTAAGCCACTGTCTTTTCAAGTCAAATTACTGAAAATTCATAACTGATAGAATAGACCAGGCGTTGGCAAACCACTGCTCAAGAGCCAAATCCAGCACTCTCTATTTTTGTAAGCAAAGTTTTATTTGAAACAACCATGCTCATTTGTTTTTTTGTATTATCTATGGCTGCATTTTCACTGCAAGGGCAGAGTGTAGTAGTTGCAATCAAGACCATTTCGCCCACAAAGCCAAAAATATTTTCATTTTGCCCTTTACAGAAAAAGTTTGTTGACTCCTGGACTAGACCACCACCTTTATTTTACACATGAGGAAAACGAGGCCCAGAGGTTAACACAGTAAGTTAATGGCAAAACTAGGAGCATAAGTCAGGTCTAACTACTGCCAGGCCATGTGACTTTCCATTAAGCTGTATTCTTTATCCAGAGGTATAAAAAAGATCCCCCACGGTAATATGTGGGTTATTATTCCAAACTCAGCAGCCCCATAATTGCATAATGGCGAGAAAAGCCTCTAGAAAATTATTCACGTCATGACGTGCTTGTAAAGTCTTGAATTAAGCAAATAACCTTCCTCCCAGTGTCCCAACCTGGAACAGTGTAGAAAAACAGCAGAGGCATCTGCATCATACCTTCATTGTGTACTTGTAGGCTTGCTCAGCTTCCAATTGCCGTCCAGCCTGAAAAAAAGAGCAGCTGGTATAAACATTATGATGGGAAAGTACATTGCCGCAAACATTTCTAACTAAAGCAGAGGATTCCAAACAGTTAAACTAAATTCAAAGGTGAAGCAGGAAAATGAAATGTGGTAGGGAAAAGCATATATATATATATATATATATATATATATATATATATATATATATATATATCCCTCCTTCATTTCAAAAAGCTTAAAGATAAACTGGCCTCTTTGCTTCTCAGGATCGAAGCCATTCTGTTAATAATAATAGCTAACACTCATGTGGTACTTACTTTGTAGTTTGCATTGTTTTAATTGTTCACATTGTTTTAAGTGCTTTACATACTTCCATTCTTAGTCCTCAAGACAACCCTAGGAGATACCTGTTTATAATTCCCAGTTTATAGATAGAAAAACCTAGGCACGGAAAGGATAAATAGCTTGCCAGGATTATGAAGCTAATAAGGGGAGGAGCCAGGTTTTAAAATAATGCAGTCTGGCACCCAAGTCTTTTTACCTTTATCTTGTCTCTACGTATTAGAAAAAGCAGATAATGGAATTAATTTCATGTAGATCTGGATATGAGATGAGATCATTACTATTCCCACTTGCTCCTTGCATGAAGGAGTTAAATGAAAGTAATATGAATTTACTATTATATTTTACAAGTTTGTGCATAACAGAGTATGCAGAGTCACTTGGGAAAGCTTAAATCTGAATGAGAACCACAAAATGTTCAAGCTAGAAGGGAACTTAGAGAATATCTAGTTCAATTTCCTGATCAATGCTAGTCTATGGTAAATTTTTATTAGTTCACAAAAGTTTCATTACCCAAAAGACTTTCCTATATCTGCACTTTGAAGTTTTCCCACCTGAAGTTCACTGAATTCCCGGGGCATTTTCCAGAACATCTTACTTTCCTGTCACTATTACCTTTTACTTCTACCTTAGGAAGGCAGAGGCCCAAGTGATGTGAGGATCCAGAATAGCCAAAATAATTTTGAAAAAGAACAATAAATTTTTTTGCTATTATGGAAAATGCTGTAGTAAACATTCATATACTTGTCTTCTGGTATTTTTCTTAGGAAGGCACCTAAATATGAAGTTGCTAAGTTGTAGACATGAATGTGACCACATAGTGCCATATGCACCGCAAAGTAGTTATACCAATTTGCATTCACTAGCAAATATAAAAATCCTTATAAAGTTGGTAATATTGGAATAATTTTTGCCAACCTGATGGGTGTGAATTTGTCACATTATTTTAAATTGCATTTTCATAATTACTAATGAGGTAGAACTTTTCCTACATTTATTGACATTTACAATACCCACTTCAGCAAATTGTATATTTCTATCCTGTGACCATTTTTCAATCAGTTTGTAAGGTTTCTTTCTTATTTTAGTAGCTATTTATATAAGCTGGATACTAATCCTTTCTTAGTCATAAATGCTGCAAGTATTTTTAACAAAGTCCTTAAGCTTTTAGCATCTTTTGTTATACATGAGTTTCTAATTTTAAAGTTGTTAACTGATTGACATTTAATTTTGCTTTGTGCTATTACATTCACAAGAAACCTTGTATACTCTGAGGGCACAGAGGTGTTCTCTATATTTTCTTCCAAACAGTTTAAAGTTTTAAGATTGAGGTCTTTAACATGGAAGTTCTGCACCTTTCCCCACACACATTGCCTTATGCGTCTCTTCCATCTGGCTGTTCCTGAGTTATAACTTTTTGTAGTAAACCGGTCAACTATTATGTTAAAAAAAAGATTTAGGTCTTTAAACCAGCTGAAATTGTATGTGTATCTGGTATTATGAGGTATGGAACTAATTTTTTTTTCGTATAGATAGCCAGTTACTCTACCACTAATTTATTAAATAGTCCACATGTTCCTCACTTGGGGGGGGTGCTATATAGTCTTTTAAAAATAGCTTTATTGAGGTATAATTTACATACCACAAATTCACTAATTTTAAGGTTCAGTTGTGCAAGCATCACCACAGTCTAGTTTTATAAGATTTCTGTTACTCCTCAAAAGTTCCTTCATGCCTGTTTGCAGTCAATCTCCATTCTCACCCTCTGCCCTAGGGAACAACTTATCTATTTTTGCCTCATAGTTTTCTTAACTTCATGTACATGGAATTATATAATAAGTAATCTTCTGTGCCTTCCTTTTCATTTAGCAATGTTTTTGAGGGTCATCCGTATTTTTGCATAAATCAGATTTTCATTTTTATTGCTGAGTAGTATTCCATTTGTGTTAATATTATGCATTTTGTTTATCCATCACTGACAGACTTTCAGAACATTCCCAGTCTTTGGCTCTCATTAAATTCTGCAATGAAATGAGGAAATGTTTGTGTGGACATATGTTTTTACTTTTCTTGACTAGATACCAACAAGTGAAATGGCTGGGATGTAAAATAAGTACAGGTTAACTTTTTAAAGGTCTGCCAAACTGTTTTCCAAAGTGGTTGTACTAATCTGCAACCCTGCCAGCAACAGGTGAGGGTTCCAGTTTCTCTACATCCTTGTCAATACTTGGTATTGTCAGTCTTTTTGATTTAAGCTGTTCTAGTGGGTTTGCACTGTGGTGTTAATTTGCATTATCTTCAGGAATTATCTTTTAAATTTTTTGGCTTCAGATTAAAGAAGAGTTGCAAGAATAGTTCTTTTGTCCCTCTACACACACACACACACACACACACACACACACACACACACAAGTATATATTTTAACTTTTCCTGAACCACTTGAGAATAAATTGGAGACCTGATACAATTTGACTTCAGTATGTGTTTTCTAAAATTAAGGACATTCTCTTACATAACCACAGTACAATTATCAAAATCAGGAGATTAGCATAAATACAATACTATTATCTATGTATAAACCTCATTCTGATTTTTCTGAATATTCCAGTGTCTTTTACAACAAAAGAAAATCCAGGATCATGCCTTGCATTCAGTATTCATGTCTTCAGTTTCTTTTAGTCTGGAACAATTCTTAAGATTTTATGTTTCATGACATTGGCATTTCAGAAGAGTATAGGAGAGTTATTTTATAAGATATTCTGCAGTTTTTATCTGATTTTTCTTTATGTCAGGTTAGAATTTTTGGCAGGAACACCATAAAAATGATATGTTCTCCTCAGTGCATCCTATCAAGAGACACGTGGTATTTATCCCAATACTGGTGATGGTAACTTTGATCTTTAGTTTATTATTGGCCACGTTTTTCTACTATAACATTACTCTGTTCCCCTTTGCAATTAATAAATATCTGTAGGGACATACTTTGATTCTATGTAAAATATCTTCTTACTCCTTAAACATTCAGCCATAGTTTCAGCATACATTGATGACTGTTCCCTGAATTAATTATAATTATGGTGGTTTACAAATGGTGATTTTCTAATTCCATGATTCCTTATACATTTAACAGTTGGCCTTCTACTGTAAGCTTTCCTCTTCTACAACTATTTGTTTAATTATATCACTGTGGGCTCATAGTTTCTCATTTGTAATCCTTAACTATAATAATTTATTTTGATGCTCAGATTGTCCAAGATAGGGCCAGTAGGGCCCCTGCTTTAAGCGAGTTCCTTTGTCTTTTGCTTTCCCTTGTGTTTTTGATATCCAGTCTTTCTTTGAGTACTTTTTATTTTGTTCAGCAAAATATTCTAGACTCATATTGTATTTCCCTGTCCCAGTTCTAAAATCAGTCATTTTCCAAGGAGCCTCTGATTCCTTTATTTCCTTTAAATTGGACAAATGCCCTACTTCTTTTTCATGAATTTAGAAACCAAGTCCTTAACACTAGGTGTACTCATGCCCCCACTTTATATATGTTCATATATATATATATATATATATATATATATATATATATATATATATAATGTATGTATATATATGTATATGTATGTATATATATATGTATATGTATGTATATGTACATAGACATATATGTAAAATCTATCAAATCATGAGCTCATATCGGAATTTCCAATTCAAATTCACCCCTACAAGGTCATTTCATCTTTCCTGTTTCCACGTTTATAACTTCTCTGATAGTGAGAAACTTGGCTCCCAGTATCTATAATTACTTATTTAAATAAGTAAATCATAGAATACTTAGTAATTTCATAACTGCTAACTCGTGAGTCTGCAAAAAAGACTACTAACTAGAGTCCAATGTTTGTACAGAGGTTTTAAGTAACTTGAGTTAGTTCTCTTTTTCATACCTTCAGTGTTATTGTTATTGTTTTTCTTTGTTTATGATATGAATTATATGATCTCCTCATTTCTTGTTGCTTTTCTTTTAAAAATATATGAAACATTAATATGGTACCAAAAGCCAGATCTGTACAAAAAAGTACAATTATAGAGTGTTACCCTTTTATTCCCTCCCTTCCTCAGACACTATGCCTGCCCATGTCTTATAGGACCCACTCTAGATAATCTTTGATTTTTTCCTTCCTATACTTTTTTTACATAAATGAGCAAACCTGCACGTAATTTTTTCCCTTATTTCTTATACAAAAGGTGATATTTTATATAAAACCTTGCACTAATGTGAACTTTAGGATTATTTTATTAAGTTCCTCAAAAACTGTGATTTTTATTAAAATTTAATTAAAATTAAATATTGGGGGAAATTTTCATCTTTATGTTATTTAAAATTCCTGTCTTTGAACATGGTATCTCTATGAGATCTTCTTATATGCCAGTTAATAAAGTTTTATAATTTTATCTAACAGGTCTTGACTGACTTTTTAAAATTAGACTTTCAAATTGGTGTTCCTGATGATATCTGATTTTGATATTTTTTATATTAATCTTTTATCCAGCAACCTTACCAATTCCACTTCTAAGTTAATACTCATTTAATAGATAATAAATATACATCATTAAAAAATCAAAAGGATGTAAAAAGGTATACATTAAGATGTCTTACTTCCATCCCTATCTACTCTGTTCCCCAGTGCCTTCCCCCACCACTACCCATCATTATTCATTTTCGTCTACCCTTTAAGTATTGAAACTTTTTTACATCTTTCAGTTTGTTTGTATATTTCCTTGGTTCCTTCCTAATTTTTTTCCTCCATTTTCTTTTCTGTGTGTTTGTGTGTTATTGCCTTGGTGGAGCTTCCAGTATGATGCTGAATAGAAATGACGATGATGATAGCAGGTATCCTTGTCTTGTTCCTGACTCAAAAGAAATTTAATATAATAGTATAGATTTTAGAAGATACACTTTCAGATTTTAAAAAAGCTAGTTTGCTTGACTTTCAGAAGTCATGAAGGAGTTGAATTTTAGACAAAAATTTCCTGAAGTACAGCCTCTATTTTGTTGTAATATTCATGATTTGGGCTTTCTCTTTTTAAACAGTCTTAATCAGTTATGTGAGAGGTTTGTCTATTTACCAATCTTATCATAAAAAAGCAGTTTATGATTCTGTTAATCCTCTCTATCATGTCTTTGTTTTGTTTACTAAAAAAACTATTAAATAAACATACATATTTTTTACTTTTCAATTACAGTTGACATTCAATTATTTTCTTTTAGTTTCAGGTGTACAGCATAGTGGCTACACACTTATATAATCTGCAAAGTGATCTCCTTGATAAGTTTAGTACCCTCCTGGCACCATACATGTTTATTACAACATTACTGACTATATTCCCAATTCTGTACTTAACATTCTGTGACTATTTTGTAACTACCTATTTGTACTTCTTAATACCTTCACCTTTTTCACCCAGCCCACCAACCTCCCTTCCATCTGGCAACCATCAGTTTGTTCTCTATATGAGTCTGTTTCTGTTTGTTTTGTTAATTTATTTTGTTCTTTGGATCCCACATATAAGTGATATCATATGGTATTTGTCTTTCTCTGACTTATTTCATTTAGCATAATACCCTCTAGGCCCATCCATGTTGTCACAAATGGTAAGATTTCATTCTTTTTTTATGGATAATATTCTATTGTATATATGTACCACCACTTCTTTATCACAAACTCCCATAATACCCCCCATCTAATTTCCTATCTATATCAAGGATAAGCATACTCAGACAGCAGTTCAACAGGAAGGAATGATTCAGAAAGACTAGTAGAGGATCTCCTTCACCGGTATTTGACTTTGTTTACATTTTGATATAATAACTCTCATTTAAAAATTTTATTTTTTTTGAAATGAAAACAAAAAAGGAACAGAGAAATAAGATCATTAAATGTAACTAAATATATTTTAAAAATACCATGTATTTCCTGATTAGTATCAGGTAACTATCTAAACTATCCCAAATTCTAGTCTCAAAGAAAAACTCAGAGACAATTACGAAGAAGATGTTTACAGTACCAGGTCCATTTTTAAAACAATGAGATCTTTTGGGAAAATCACATGAGTCTATCGGAGATATCTGTTGGTCCTTTGTTGGTAATCCATTTATATCTGTACCCTTATAACCTACTTTGCCTTCATTTTACAATCGGAGTCTTACATAGCTTTTCTAGGCCATATATAACTTACAAAAAGGGAAATTAGAGGGTGGGTATACACGTGGCTCCAGTAATTTTTTTGTAGATCCAAAGCATAATTGGAATGACTGTACAAGGATTGCTCACCATTGTCCCAGGCTTGAGCTCCTAAATGTGGGAAGAGACACCCAGGAGAGCAAAAGGAGAACCACTCGCCACCCCCAAGTCTAATCTGCCATCGGACTGCACTGTCAGTCACTACCCTTGCACAGCTCTCCATTCAGTGTTCGTAAACCCAACCCTAGGCCAGGCTCTGATACCTACATCCTCCTTCATCTTGAGGCAGGGCACACATTGGGTTGGGCTTGGTTCGTGCAACCTGGGCTGGGCCTGTAGAGTAGCTCAAAGGTGCTGTAGGGAGTCCACCCCACCCAGAACCCCAGATGACAGTTTGCTCTGGCCCATCCCACTCCTGTGCACCCATAACCACCAAGCCCAAATGGCTCACTCACATTTTTAGAATTTCCTTTTCAGACAAACACACCTGAGTAAATGATTTTAAAGCACATTCCAAGTCAAGGCTTCCCAGACTCAGCCCCTCCTTCATCATTTATATAATGACAAAATCTGAATATCACCAAACCTCAAATATCATACATTAATGGCCATCCTGCTATCTCTTGCTTTACTTGGTTCCTCACCTTTTGCCCTAAAAAGGTATTGTGTAAGGATAGTAACACTCACTTTCAGGCTGACCAGAGCCAGATATGCCCATACTTCAGCATTGTAATTGCTCAATGCATTGGCTTCAGAGAGAGCATCCTCTGCCTCAGTGATCTCCTCTAGCTTGAAAAAAAAGGAGACATGTGAGTTAAGTCAATGTTGCTTTCACTTAAGTCAACTGGAGTCAGCTTAGCTGAAAACATTACTTCCAAATAACACTGGTCCTGTACATGGCCATACTAACATCTTTCGACTTTTTGTTTTTTAGTAGAACTTTTTCTTCAAACAAAATCTTATGTGGTGGCCCAATATATGAACCAGTTAAAAGTAGAACTGCTCTGATTAAAAAGCCAGGTGGGGGAACCTGGAATCCTCTCTGCTAGGCTCTCAACTTATACCCCTCTCTTCATCCTTCCCTCTACAGCAGTCCCAAAGGCATCCACGAACCATCAAGCTTCAGATGGCACACTGTTGTGCATCATTCATTGATTTCCCCATATGCAATGGCTGTCAGATACATTTGTAGTTTTTTTCCTTTACATTGTGAATCCCTTAAGGTTAAAGTCCTATGCACCTGTCAAAATACTGTTGTTCAGAAAGCTTTCTTTCCCCTGAAGTTAGTTAACAGCAAAATCTTGAGCAATCAATACAATAGTCAGAGACTCTAGGGTGCTTCCTGAGCTCTGGTTACATGGATATCATAGCTACTTTCTAAAACTGAGTTTGCTTTGTTAAATCTTCCAAAAGACCACCTAAGGAAAGAATAAGGCACTCTTCCCCAATAAAGCAGCTCTTCATTTTTTTCTATTTTAGAAAATAATGGGTTTCTAGGCTCGACAATATGAAGAATGGCTTTTCAGCAATGCCCATACCTTGGCCTACACTTTATTTTTTTTTAGGCGAGGTAATTCTTGGTTGACCTCACAGATTGCAAGGACCTTGTCATCTTACAATCCCTTCTTATTTTTTATTTTTTATGCCTACAGCCCTGGTCTTCCTAGGTGGTCTCCCATCCAAGTACTAACCAGACCCGACACTGCTTAGCTTCTGAGATCAGACGAGATCGGGCTTCTACAGGGCAGCATGGCCATAGACCTTGGTCTACACTTTAAATGTCTCTAAAATATTGATTCATTATCCTTAGCAAGTCAGCCTGTATTTGCTAAGGAATTAATGTGTCAGGCAGTTTTCTAGATACTGGGAATAAAAAGGTAAAATACAACTCCTGCCCTCAAAGAGTTCACTGACATATATTTTTAGAAAAAAGGAAAAATAAAACTCACACGTATAAATAGTTCCAATACAGAATAAGCATTTCTATAATAAAAGCATATATATGATCTAGTGGAGAGTAAAGGAAAATAATAATTCTACCCTGAGATTGGAGGACGACCTCTGAGAAGAAACTAAAGTAAATCTTGAAAGATAAACAGGAGTTTGTTAGCTGCACAAGGTAAAGAAAGGAAGTCTAAATAAAAGGAATATTATATACAAAGGCATGGAGGCATAAGATAGCATGGCATGCTCAGGAATCTCAAGTATGCCTGTGTGACTGAAGAAAAGAAAGGGAGAAAAGGGAAAATAAGGGAAGTGATAAGACTAAAGAGTTCAGCAGAGACCAGATCAAACATATTCATTCAAAGGAATCTGAATTTTATTCTGAAACAAGGGGTAGCCATTGAAGGGTTTAAGTAGGAGAGTTAACATGGTATTTGCTTATGTGTAAGTGATCATATGTCCCAATTGGCCTGGACAGTCTCTGTGTCCCAGTGTAATTATTAATAACACAGAAGTGTCTTGGTTTGTATGATGAATTACATGATCACCTTATTTATGCATCGAAACCTGGAAACACCATGTAGTCATCAAAACTCATGTTTTAAAGTATTTGGTGATATGAGAAGATACCAAGGCTATATAGTTAAGTAGACAAAAGATTACAAAGCAGTAAATACATTATTTACAATTTTATACATTAAAATTGCTTTCATATATATGGAAAAAGACTGGAGAAAAATGTATTCAATGTTAACAGCAATTATTACTGAGTGACAGGATTATGGATACATTTATGTTTTCTTCATATTCTGTATCTTCCAAATTTTATATAACAAACATATATCACCTTTATGATTAAAAAAAACAGCAATGAGGAAGAGGAGACAAGAAATGTAGACAACTCTTTTGGTT
Organism: Eidolon dupreanum; assembly: GCA_028627145.1. Lineage (NCBI taxonomy): Eukaryota > Metazoa > Chordata > Mammalia > Chiroptera > Pteropodidae > Eidolon > Eidolon dupreanum. The sequence continues at coordinate 42,983,513 of CM053506.1, forward strand.
AAAGGGTAACAATCAGGAAGGTTGTTGTTGTTATCATCGTTGCTTAATAAGAGGGGAAAAGTATGGGGAAAGCTGACTGAAAAGGAAAGGTTAAAAATTTAAATCAAAGAGAAAGAAACAAATTAAGAAAGTAAGGTATTAGGAGAAAAGGAGAGGGATGGAATCAACAATATGTATAAAATATTAGGAAAGAACAGCAGGATGCATGCCTCTTTCAAAGATTAGAACAGAGGAGGAGGGAAGGATGACTAGAGAGTTTTTACGGGTGGTAAAGCATAAGGTCTACCAGAAGCTGTAGCAGCAACTCCTGAATACAGAGGGGCTACAGAGCTTAAAAAATATCAATCGATTTCTTTAATTTATTTAGGTAAATTCTTGATATCCCAGATCACATTTTTCTTATAGATAACATCATAAAATTATGAGCATATATATCAAAAGTCATGAAATTTTTAATTTTATAGCTTCCTGGTTCAAGTTTTTGCAGGATTTTTAAAATTAAATTTATTGGGGTAACATTGGTTAATAAAATTATATAGGTTTCAAGTGTACAGTTCAATAATACATTATATATACATTGCATTGTGTGCTCACAACCCAAAGTGAAATCTCCTATGGGGTTTTTAAAGAATGTTTTACTTTTCTAGTTCAGATTGACCTTCAGTTTACTAAACAACATTGAAGAGCAACTTTTCATTAGAGAAGACTTCCCTGATTACCATCCTACTGTCATTAGAAACTCCTAGGGTGCTTGGAAGATCAAGGAATCAAGGTCAGCTCTATACACAGGCTTAGTCTCAAGCCCTAATCCTCTTACCCGATAACAGGCAATTCCCAGTCCTAGCCATGTAAGGCATGAAGGTGATCTCTTACAGGCTTGCAGGTAGGTTTTCTTTGCCTTTTCATACTGCAGAAAGAAAGCACCACTAAGCTATTGTTCTTTTGGAATCTTCGAACACTGCATTGCTAGAATAATCATGGTGCTTCTTCAATTGCACTCCAGACCAATCTAAGTTAAATGAGTCCTTGAGTTATGTTTCTTTTAAACCTAATTTTTTTGGAGTTTTAGGTTCACAGCAAAATTGAGAAGAAATTACAGAGATTTCCCATATACGTACTCCCTGCCCCCACACATGTATAGCCTCTCTCCCTATCAACATCCCCCACCAGAGTAGTACTTTTGTTATAACTGAGGAACCTACGTTGATACTTCATCATTACTCAAAGTCCGTAACTTACCTTAGGGTTCACTCTTGGTGTTGTGCATTCCATGGGTTTAGACAAATGTATAATGACATGTATTCCTCATTAGAGTATTTCCCTGCCCTAACAATTCCCTGTACTCCAAAAAATAAGAAATTCCCTGTACTCTGTCTATTCATCACTCCCTTCCCCATCCTCTGGAAACCAGTGATCTCTTTACCATCACCACAGTTTTGCCTTTTACAGACTGTCATGCAGTTGGAATCATGAAGAATGTAGCCCTCTCAAATTGGCTTCTTTCACTTAGTAACATGCCTTTAAGGTTCCTTTGTGTTTTTTTCATGATTTGAGAGCTTTATTTCCTTTTAGCTCTAAGTAATATTCCATTGTCTGGATGTATTACAGGTTATCCATCCACCTACTGAAGGAAATCCTTGTTGCTTCCAAGTTTTGGCCATTATGAAAAAAGCTAATTTAAACATCTGTGTGGAGGTTTTTGTGTGGATATGTTTTCAATTCTCTGGGTAAATATTAAGGAGCCACACTCACTACATAGTATGGTATGAATATTTTTAGTTTTGTAAGAAATTGTCAAACTGTCATCTAAAGCAGCTGTACCATTTTGCATTCCCAACAGCAATGAAAGAGAGCTCATGCTGCTCCACATTCTTTTCAGGATTTGATGTTATCGGTGTTCTAGATTTTGACCAGATTTTGGTGTGTAGTGATATCTCGTTGTTGTTTTAATTTGCATTTCCCTGATGACATATGATGTGGAGCATCATTTCATACATTTATTTGCTATTTGTATATCTTCTTTGCTGAAGTATCTATTAAGGTCTTTGGCCTATTTTAAAATCAAATTTTTTTCTTTTTGTTGAGTTTTAAAGAGTTCTTTGCATATTTTAGATACCAGTCCTTTCAGGTGTGACTTTTGCAAATATTTTCACCCACTTGTGGCTTGGCTTCTCATTCCTTTCACACTGTCTTTTGCAGAGCTAAGTTTTTCATGTCAATGAAATCTAACTTACAAATTTTTTCTTTCCTGTGTGATGCCTTTTGTGGTATATCTAAAAACTCATCATTATACCCAATGTCATATAGGTTTTCTTCTATATTATCTTCTAGAAGTTTTATAGTTTTGCATTTTACATTCAGTTCTATGATCTCATTTGAGTTCATTTTTAAAGGTGTCTGGATTTATTCTTTTGCGTATGTATATCCAGTTGTTCCACCACCATTTGTTAAAAATATTTTCTTTGCTCCATTGTATTTCTTTTGCTCCTTGTCAAAGATGGGTTGACTATATTTATATGGATTTATTTCTGAGCTCTCTATTCTGTTCCATGATCTATTTGCCTATTCTTTCACCAATACCACACTGTCTTGATTACTGTTAATTTTATAGTAAGTCTTGTAGTCAGGTAGGGAGTCAGTCCTCTACTTTTGCTCTTCTTTTTTAATATTATGTTGGCTATTCTCATCTTGGATTGTATTTTATGTCTACTTTCAGGGAGCTGTTGAAAGAAAACTGGTGAGAGGAGAACGATAGACCAAATCAAAGGGCAGACTTTGACGTGAAAGCAGTTCCAAAGACATTTATAGTCTTTTTAAGAGGTGAGGCAAGGAGTTACATTGAAAGTTCTGTGTGTCCACAATGATTATCTGAATTCCACCTAGACTCTATGAATTGATCACCTTTTTTACTTAAAAGTGACATGTGGTAGGATGACAGATATAGAATCTCTGAACTAAGGGGTATATTTGATAGAACCTCATTATTCTGAGAGTCTGTTCCCTTGTTGTAAAAGGTCTTAGAAGTTCTCAGCAGTACAGGAGACATTTAGAAAAATTAAAAAAAAAGAAGTTCCTAAAGAATTATTCCTCAAGGGACCACTCTTGTCTTACATCTCCAGCGTGAGAGATGAAACTATAGCTGAGCCTCAGCAAATAGCCTATGAACTCCTTGCCTAGTGACTGCATAAGTTAGCAGCTCTGTGAAGATGCAGACTGCAATAACATCAAAAAGAAAATTTATCTACTTTACTGTAATGAGATAGTGATTTTTCTCTTTCAAGCCTATGTGAGTTTTTCTACTTAAATTATAAGGCATTGTAACTTCTTGTTGCTGTTGTTTTATTTTTAAATAGAAAGAAAATTGGGTATTCTGCAGGGAGAGATGGAATGAAGTCAACAAAAGCATTAGTCAAAAGGCCTTTGGGAAAATGCTGATAATTATTGAAGTGGGATGATTGGTTCATTCTACTATTCTGTTTACTTTATATTCTCTGAAAGTTTCCATAAAAGAAAGCTTCTTTTAGGAGGCTTTGGGGTGTTTCCTAAAATAAGGAGAGGAAGTGTTAAAGGGTCAGGTCAGAGTGCTCTGTGGGATGGGGTTAGCCTCAGCTGAATTAAATGTAATCCTTTGTGCTGCAGAGGAAGTTTGGAGAATTTATTTTGAAGCCCATAACACTTTCCATTAGTTAAGGCAAGCTAAGAATATTTCTACTTCTGCTAATAAAAGAAAAATAGCTAACATAGTAGCTAAAACAAAATTTATTGAGTTCTTAATAACTTTTTAGTATTATGATGGTTAAAACCACAGACTCTAATATGAGACTGCCTGGATTTATATCCTGCTTCTATTAATTACTGGTTATCTGGTGATGGGCAAGTCATTTTATCTTTGCATATAAAAGTATCATTATCATATTACTACTTTTAGTCCACATGCATGTCAATGCTTGACTGTAATCAGGTCACAGACCATGACCTGATTTGCATGGTTACACCCCATTCTCTATCTCTCACCTCTTTCTCTTCCAGATAGATGTGCCCCAGTCGCAGGAAGATGAAGTGCATTTCAGAAGCATCTACTACAAAACTAATGGTTCGCTCATAGCATGCCTTGGCCTCAGCATGATTTCCACTCAGAAAATAGAGATGGCCCTTCACACCCCAAACATTAGGGTTCTGAGAAAGTGAAGAACAAGTAGTACGTGGAATGAGGTGGTGTTTAAAAGTACATTAATGATCTTTAACACTTAAACTTAAATGTTAAAATTATCTGCTTTCTTTTTCTAATAGCATTCAGTTAGAAACAAGGCCATTCAGTTGCCCCCTCATTTCTTTCTTGCATTCTTCAAAGCTGTTTTGTCTTTGGGATAAATATTAATAAAAACATTCAAGTATAGCTAGATAGTGTTCACAGTAAGAAAAACAGAAGCCCAGAAAACTTGAAATAGATAAGCTATCTATTAAAGAGCTGTCCTTATCCTTTTCTCTGCCCTCTGCGAAACTCAAAATTGCTTAAGAAAAACAAATGGAAGGAAATAGGTATATGACTTAACTGACTGCTAATGACTCCTATCTCTGGAAACCAGAAATCTACCTGTGATATGGCATAACCATCTTTAAGAAAGACTGCTCACTCCTTCTCCAAATTAAACCCAAGAGGCTCTAGCAAAAGTTATTACCAGGTAGTCCATCTGGGCTGCTTGTTGAAGGTATGCCTCTGCCTTGGCAAAGTCCTTCTTGAGGAGGTATGTCTGGGCCAGCACCAAGTAATACTCACAGCTGGGGCCTCCATGAGGGCATAACAGCTCATGTGCAAGCACCCTGTGCACATACTGCAAGGAAAAATCATATTATAAGGAACATGCAAATGACTTAGTTCAATAGCTCTCACGGTTGAAGAATCTATCTCTGATAATAAACAATAAGTAACATATTATAGAATGAAATGATTATGAACTTCAAAAGGTTAGAGGTAAATTATAAACATTCAGTATATCATGGTTACATTACCAACTATTTACTTAGTCACCAAATGTAGATGTTCCCAAGTGGATTCAGTATTGCACAATTCTGGTATTGCTGGTCAACATATTAGATGGGTTTTAGCCTGTATTTGTTATGCAGCAAATAAAGGCACCTACATTTATACAGAAGGTAACATTTTCAGGCAGCCGTAATTATAAGGAAACTTACAGTGAGCGAAAACCTCCCTTTCTAAAATTCTAGACTCCAGATCTTGGAAACAGTGTATCTATTTGTGACATACTCTCAAACATTTGTTTTTTTCACTAGATTTATACTTTTGCCTATTCTTTATTTTTAATACTATGCAAGGCCTGCAAATTTGACAGTCACATGTACTTGCTAAGCAGAAGGGGGAAACCCTTCTTTTCCCTCTGTTCCCATCTCAGCTTATACTGTAGAAACTTCCACTAACATTTATACCTTCTTAGGAAAATGCTGAGGGGAGGCTCTGTAGCTGTTCCCTCTACCTGCATTCTGGCTTTGACATGGAGGGATAGTGACTTATTTAATTAGGGAGACAGAGAGCCTGTTTTTCTATTGGGAAAGGTTTAATGTGGCCCACTCCCAGCCGGTTCATAATTTTTGCCCTTTCTTGAACTTGTCCACCCTCAAGCGGAACATGCACAGTGCAGGATCAGGGCCAACTCTCTTGGCTCCTGGATCTTGCTCTCTCTCCTACTGCTTGTTTCATGAATATACTTCTGTTTCCCATGTGGTAGGTAGACCTAGTAGGATACTCTTCTTCTTTGGGAGGAGGCTGCAATTCTCCAGATATTCCACCTGTGACAGCATAGGTTAAGTTAAATCTGAGACCAGTCGCATCTCCAGCCCAGTTTTGCCAATAAAAAAATTTAATATTTTTATCCCCCTACACTGATATAGCACCTTGTATCTGTTCCAATTGGTCCATATCCTGAAAGGAAAAAAGGGTATAATTAGGTTCCTGTGAAATCCCAACACTCGCCTGAGTTCCCATAATAAAGTGACATCAGGCTGCATATAAATTAGAGTCTTCATTTGCTTTGCTGGTATTAAACAGGGAGCAGACTTGCAGTGAGGTCTTCTGAGGCTCCCTGCAGAAAGTGGTTCATGCTTGGATATTCATCCCGCTAGGATTACCGTGTGCTCTCAAAAGCATATTTGATTTCTCTACCATATATATTTAAGCTTGCGAATATACCATTATGAATAGAATAAGTAGTTCATTAAAATCTTTCCATCTATTTGTACTTTTCCAAATATTCTGACCTGCACAGCATTGAACTTCATCAAGAACCGTATGGTTTCCATGAAGATGGTGGTAGGAGTTTGGGAAACACCATAAGAAGTGGGATGCAGAAAAGTCGATGAATCTTGACATTTTGATGCTTCTGAATATATTAAAAGAATAGACAATTAGATGTTAAGGAAAAAAACGTATGAACCTCAGACACACTAACGTAGCAGGGTGATTATTCTAATATATATGAGAAAGATTATAATCTGGAAAGCAATAGATTGCTCTATAGCAATGGTCCCCAAAGAGGAGATCTCAAAAGTTCTCAAGGTTATTCAACTAATGGTTCCAAATGCAAGTCACAATCAAATGAATGGGTTTTTAAAAGTATTCAGATCTTCCTGAATGTGAAACATAATCTACAGATATTCTAAAAATGAATCATTAGAAAATCATAGGTCGATAGCTGGCTACTTTTCTGAGTTAAATATACTTGTTTATTGAAAGAGTTGTACTACTGAGTTTGGATTTCAGAGCCTAGCCTCACATGAAGGCACTTAGGCAAAATGATAGATAAACTAATCAACTTTCAAACATGTTAAGATCAGTGGTAATCATAGGAGTTTTCATCTTTGTCTAGTTTGTTTATGCTCTCTTTCATTTGAAAATCTTTATTCCTAATTACCTCTTTTTGCTGGTATCTCTTTGACATATAGGTTGGATGGTTTTTGGTCTACTGGATCCTGAGATTGTACAGACAAAATGGGTTCTTGTGAATCAGACTGCAGTTTGGAGGATGCTTCAAGAAATCCATCTAGAATGGATAACGGAGTTCCTGGTCCTAAATAGGTTAAATTTTAATGAGGGGGAAAAAAAAACCTTCCTACATTGAGTATTAAAAAGTTATTACAGAAAATAAAATATAATCAGTTTTCAAAACATATTCCAGAACTACTGCATGGACAGACTTGTTTTGCAGACTTTTTATATTTCTGTATAATTTAAAGAGTACAAGTTAAACTGACAGCAGTTTCTGTCACTATAACACCTTGTCCAACCCTGCTGCTAGCCCAAGGCATGATAATATCATTTGCTAGACCCAGAATCTCAAGAATCAAGATGAGAAGATTAATATATTTTTAGATGTTATTAAAACCTCTGAAAGATAGGAATTCTAATCATCTCAGTGTTTAACAATAATAATAATTAATAATAATATAAGTAGCCATAGTTGAGCATGACTATATGCCAAGTATTATAGTAAGAACTTTAATGTATAATCTCATTTATTGTTCACATAATGAGATTTTATTTATTATGCTCCTTTAAACCATGTGCATCAGAGAAATTAAACAATTTGCTGAAGCTCTTAAACATACCATGCTGCCTCTCAAGTGAACAAATGTTTGACAAATAAAAAATAAAAGGTAATGCCAGGCAGGAAATGATCAGTGCCAGCTGGATATGAATCAGAGAGGTCACTCAGCTAGAGCAAAAGATGTGGCTTTGAAAAATAGGTAGAAATTGGAGAGAGAGGGGCATACAAGACTACGTGCATGCCATTGGAAAAGGATGGAAGTAGTGAGGTAATTTATTTTATTGGGTATAGAAGATTGCATAGAGAAAATTAAGAGAAAGGTAGGTTGAGGCTACATTGTATTGATATTTGAATGCTAGGATTTTTCTTCCAGAGGCAAAAAAGAGGGTTACAATGAAGAATATTGAGCAGAAAAATTATATGATGAAAGTGGTATTTTATGAAGATTACTCTAACAGTGCTATGTAGCAGGGAGAAAAAAAATATGGATGGAGACAAAGAGATCTGTAATAAGGCTGGTACAACAGTCTGGATATTGGTAAGGAGAGTAGTGGAAATCTAAAGGAAAGATGCAAGAAACATTTTGAAAGAGAAACAACTGGTCTTGGGAACCTGATATAGGTATGGGAGAAACTCAAGCAAGAAAGGAAGAAGAAACAGGAATAACTCTGAGATCATGAGCTTGGATGCCTAATATAGTGATGTAAAGTCAATCTGGGAGATAAGGAGTTGAGTTTACTAGTAGAATAATCCAGCTGCTGGGTTCTGGAGGGTTGTCTGGGTTAAAGATAGACACTTAAGAGTTATCAGTAGTGAAATGCTAACAAGGGAAACCCAAACAGTTGAAGGTGGCAATCCAAGATGTATTTCAGGAAGGAGAGTGGTTAAATACTGCAGACTGATCGTTGAGTAAGTGAGGATCTTAATTTTTAAAAATTGTTAATATTCAGCTTTTCTGAGGTATAATTTATATATTAAAAAGTGTTTGCTTTTAAGTGTATAATTCAATGAATAAATATATACATTTATGTAATCATTACCACAATCAATATACAAAAGATTTCTAGTGCCCTGAGGAGCAACCTTCTTCTCTTTGCAGTTAGTCCCCAACTCCCAGCTGAAAGTAACCACTGATTTGCTTTCTCTCAATATAGTTTTGCCTTTTCTAGAATTTAATTTAAATGGAATCATACAGTATTGTACTCTTTTGCATCTAGCTTATTCATTTAGCATAATGTTTTTGAGATTCAGCCATGTTGTGTATATCAGTAATTTGTTTCTTTTTATTCCTGAGTGGTTTTTTATCGTGATTGTGCAGTTATATGAAAATTTATTAATCATTCACCTATCTATAAGTGACTGGGTTATTTCCAGTTTTTGCCTACTATAAATAAATCTGTTGTGAACATTTGTATAAAAATCTTTGCAAGGATATATGTTTTCATTCTTTTGGGTAAATACGTATGAGTGAAATTGCTGGCACACATATGTTTAACTTTATTTTAAAACTGCATGTTTTTCAAGTTGGTTGTACCATTTGGGATTCCCACCAGAAATGTTGGAGAATTCCAGTTACTCCATATCTTTTCCATAACCTGGTAGCATCAATCTTCTTAATTTTAGCTACTCCATAGTAAATTGCATTGATTTTCAAATGTGAAACTTACAACTCTTTGTGGATTGGATATATTATCATTTATATATGTTGCTGAAATTGATTGGCTAATATTTGTTAAGAATTTTTGTGTCTCAATTCATGAAGGTTATTGGTATGTACTCTTCATTTCTTAGGATGAATTTGTCTAGTTTTGATATCTCAATAATAACTATTCTCAAACTTTAGTACTGGAGGTACTCCCTCTCCTGTTTTTCGGGTTTGTTGTAGGAAGAGGGGAGGCCTTGAGTTTTCTTTGTGAGAGGTTTTTAATTACATATTTAAATTTTTCAGGAGATATATGGCTATTTGGATCTTCTCTTTCTTCTTGAGTAAGCTTTGTATGTCTGTCAAAGTATTTGTATTTTATCTAAGTTGCCAAATTTGTTAACATTAAGTTGTTAATAATTTCCTCTTACTATATTTCTAAGATTTATAAGATTTGCTGTGGCATCTCCTTTCATTCTTGATATTGGTATAATGTATCTTCTTTTATTCCTAATCAAATTTATCAATTTAATTGATATTTTCAAAGAATCTGTTATTGGTCTCATTAATTTTCTCTATTCTTGGCTGTTCTCTATAGGTCAGTGCTGACTGACTGGGATGTAATCTATGCACTAAAATTGAGGTGCTGTGAGTAAGAAGGAATCTATTGCCAAGTCTCATAGATATTGCTCTTGTCAAAGAAAAATAAATCCTCCAAACCACATATCCTTCCATTTCTTACAGGAAATTCAGCTCCATCATAATCTATGGAACCAATGTCATATAATCCATCATTGACCCAAACATTGTTATGTGGCACATGACTGTATAACATATTATTGAAGATAATAAAAAGACATGAGTAGTATAAGGATTGGGGGAAAAAAAGTTAACACTATCATTATTGGCAGATGATATCATAATCATCTTCTAGGAAAAATACTATAGAATAATCTATTAGAATCAATGAGTCAAACAAGACTGTCATATACAAGTTAAATCTAAAAAATAATAGTATATAATAAAATTGAAAATGTAGAAAGTCAATAGCATACCCTAAAAAGATAACAGTGATAACTAACTAGAACATATAATTAAATGAGATCATATAATGATAGCAATGGAATCTATAGAATACTATGAATTACTTAAACAGGGCCTCAGTGGAAAAAAAATGTTGAAACTTTAATAAAGGACATAGAAGATGATCTGAGTAAATGGAGAGATCTTGACATACTTGGAGGGAATGGTTTATATAATATACAGGTGTTAATGATCCCTCAATTCATCCAGTTCTATCCAGTCCAAATAAAATTTTCAGTTGGGTTTTTTTATGTACTTGATAAACTCATTATAAAATCCATTAAGATGAATAAAGGTCCATGAATAAGTAAATCAGGAATAAAAAAAAAAGTAAATTAGAGAAACTGATACACTAGATATTAAGGCATACTAGAACACCACAGCAATAAAGAGTGTGATATTGTTTTAAAATCAGACAAAAAAAAGAATAGGGAGCTCAGAGACAATATATACCTTAAGTCTAATAAGAAAATAGGATTGTTTAATTAATAATTTTGAGAAAACTAGATCCCTGTATGGAGAAACATGAAACTGGATGCTTACCTCGCATCGCATTCAAAGATGGAATCCTGCCTGATAAATCAAAGATCTAAATGTAAAACTAACATTATAAAGTTAATTGAAGAAAATGTGACTTGAAGAGCTATTAAAACAAAACTTCAAAAGCACAAAACTACAAAGAATTAAGGAAAGTTGAACACAATCAGCTAATTAAAACTAATTGATACCTATAGAACATTTCACTCAACAACATCAGAAAACACATTCTTTTCAAATGTTTCTGAAACATTTATTGAGATAGATCATATGCTGAACCATAAAATAAGTCAAAATAAACTTAAAAGAATTCAAATCATACTAAGTATGTTTTCTAACCACAGTGAAATTAAATTAGAAATAAAAAACACATATATGGAAAAATTTCCAAACATTTAGAAAATAAAAACATACTGCTAAATAACCCATGGTCCCAGCCATTCCAAGAAAAACGAAAGTATATGTCCATTCAAAGACTTGTAGATGAATAGCAGCTTTATTTTAAAAAGTCCCAAACTGAAACAAACCACATATCTATCCAAAAGGTGACTAGATAAACATCTTTATAAATGGGATACTATTTAGCAATATGAAGGGATGAACGACTGACATAGACAAAAACATGTTTGAATCGCAAAATTATTATGCTTAGTGAAAAACTCAGACCAAAAAAAGAGTATATACTGTGAAATTCTATTTAATTCTAGAAGTCCTGGAAATTTTTAGAAATTTTCTAGAATTTGAAAATTCTAGAACATATGAACTCATCTATGGTGACAGAAAGCTAATTGGCGGTTGTCTGGAAAAAAGAATAGAAATAAGCACAAGGAAAGTTTGGGGTAGTTTAGATATGTTCATTGTCTTGATTGTGGTGATATTTTCATGGGTGTTTTCATACATTTACATGTATTAAATTGTACATGTTAAATATGTCCAGTTTATGAAACGTCAATTACACCTCAGAAAAACTATTGAAAATATATGCAGAAAATAACAATATGCAACAATATATAAATAAAATAACATATGCGAGAAACATGCAAACAAAAACACACATTAAATACAGTAGAATGACTAATTTCCTGAAGTAGGTGACAGGAGAATGGCAATAAAGAAACAAGGGAGTGCACAAATAAATTTAAGAATCACAAGAGAGGGACCTTACATGTTGGGGAAGAGAGTGAGGGGGAAAAAAAGAACTTCACTCTGCTAGAATGATACCCCTTTTAGAGGTACACAGAGAGCAAATTCTCTAAAATTCTAAAAAACTGAATAGGAACAGTAGAAGCTTCAGACTTTCAGTCATATGAATGAGGAAATATTTTGGAGAAGTCTTTTCGTGGTATGCTCAGAACAACTCAAAACTCCACCTATTCATTCATTTAACAAATATTTACTGAGTACCTATTATGTGCTTGGTGCTAGTCATAAGGCTGGTAATTTTCCCAATAGCCACTCATCATCTCCATTCTCCAGTCCTACCTGCTGGGGCTTCTGCCTTAATTGCTGTTGTAGAGGAACCATCAGTGATTCCCCAAGGGCCTAAACTGGAGTCTACGTTCCCTCCTTCTTCAACATACTCTATAGTACCCGTACTCTTCTGCTTCGTTACTTGTGCCTGAAGCACTCGTGCTTGAAGCTGTTTGAAGCCTTCATGAAATGCCATTTCCATTCGAATATCATTGTTTTGAATTTCATAGTACAAACCTGAAAGAAAGATGCTGAAATAAATGTGACTGATTTCCCACCATCATTTACTGAAGAATTGCAACATTTCTCACATTTTTACCAAAGTTTAAGGACTACATGAAGGGCCATTAAAGAGAGGAAAGAGAAAGAGAGAATCTTATAATGAGAGAAAACACATTCAGATCACAGGAAAATACCATACCAAGCAAAGTCCAGGCTACAACATTACTTGGTTCCAAGCAAGTAGCATCCTCAAAGAAAATTTCTGCCTGCTCATAGTTCTCCATCAGGACAGCCAGGACACCACACAGCAACAAGCTGAGAAGACACCACCAACATGATTAACAACATGGTTCCATGTCACAATAATGAAATCAAGACAACTTCATATAGAAGTTTATTTGCTTCTACTCATTCCCCATCTCCCTTCACGCATACCTGTGGATATGATTCTGGTTGAGGGAAAGGGCCTTCCGAAAACACTCCTGTGCTTTAATGTTGTCCTCAGTTAGGAGGCAAAAGGCACCATAGTCCAGCCAGTGTTCCAGGTTCTGGGGCTCACGGACTAACCTCTACCATGTGAAGCATTGGGAGGGCCAACGTTATTGTAAAATCATGTCATGTATTTATGCATGTAACATCACACAGAAATACTCCATTAATACTATAAGCTCTATGAAAGCAAAAATTTTGACTTCTTTTTTGCCTACCATTGAGTTCTGAATGCCTAGCACAGTCAATGTTCTGGCTTACCATAAAGTCAATAAATATCTGACTTTAATAATCTAAATTGATATAAAAATAATCTAAATTGAAATAATCTAAAGATTCATTTTATGGTTCATTTAAAAAATTCATATATAATCATTTCTGTCATAGTCTAGAGATGGCAAGTATAAGTTTATCTACGAGTATGCAAAACTAGCACCTCATAATGAGTGAAAAGTACAAAATATTGCTGAAAGAAATTAAAGATGACATAACTAAATGGAAACACCTCCCATGTTCATGGATTGGAAGAGTTAATACGTTAAGATGTCAATACTACCCAAAGCAATTTATAGAATCAATGCATTCATTATTAAAATTCCAATGTTTTTCGATCCCATCTGATCTCAGAAGCTAAACCAGGTCAAGGTATGTCCCTTGTTAGTCCCTTGTTAGGTCAAGCCTGGCTAGTACTTGGATGGGAGACCACCTAGGAAGACCAGGTGCTGTAGGCATAAAAAATAAATAAAAAATAAGGGATTGTAAGCTGACAAGGTCCTTGCAATCTGTGAGGTCAACTAAGGGTTGCCTCACTTAAAAAAAAAAATCCCAATGTTTTGCAGAATCAGAAAAATCCATCATAAAATTCATATGTAATGTCAAGAAAATCTGAATAGCCAAAACAATCTTTAAAAAGAAAAAACTGGAAGACTCACATTTCCTGATTTAATAACTTACAAAGCTACAGTAATCAGTGTGGCACTGGTATAAAGACAGATATATATATATATAGACCAAAGGAATAGAATAGAGAGCCCAGAAGTAAACCTTTGCACATATGATCAAATGATTTTTGACAAAAGTGCCAAGACCATTTAATAGGAAAAGGACAGTTTTTTCAACAAATGATGCTAGGAAAACTGGATATCCACATGCAAAAGAATGATGTTGGGTCCTTACCTGACACTATATACAAAAAAGTAACTCGAAGTGGTCAAAGACCTAACTAACCGTAGGACCTAAAACTATAAAACTCAGAAGAAAACATAGGACAATAGCTTCATGACATTGGACTTGGTAATGATTTCTTACATATGACAACAAAGGCACAGGACACACACACACACAAATAGACAAATTAGACTTAATAAAAGTTAAAAACTTTTGTACATCAAAAGAAACTATCAGGAGAGACTGGCCAAGATGGTGTAGAAGATGGAGGTTGTGTACTCCTCTCACAACTACATTAAAGTTATAATGAAACTACAAAGCAACCATCACTGAGAATTGCCTCAGGAATGGCTAAACAGAAATCATACAACCGGAGCCATACGTAACAGGTCACCTTGGGGCTGGTAGGAGGGGCAGAGACATGAAACATGTGTGGCTGTCAAGAAATAGGAGGGTTATCTTGGCTGCAGAGCCCCCTCCCCTCCCTGAGGAACCACACTGGGCTCTCCAGCCCAGGGTTCCAGTGCTAGGAAGAGAAGTTCCCATAACTTCTGGCTGTAAAAACCAGCAGAGATTGTGGCTGAGTGACACAGAGGGCTGTGGGAATTGCAGACATTACTATTAAAGGGCTCACACCCAAACTTACTCACTGACAGACTCACTCTCTCTGGAGCTCCAGCAGCTGCTAGAGGAGTGCCAGGGGCATATGAGTGACACTGAGTTGTCGGGCTTCAGGGTGAGGGCTGGAGGGGCAGCTTTCTTCCAGACAGAAGTGTTGGCAGTATCCGTTATTCCTTGGTTGGACCTTCCATCCTCCCACCATGTGGATATAGGCAGCCACCATATCTGAGTCTCCATCAACTTGGATAACACAAGTTGCTTTGTCCAGGTGATTCCCTGTGACTCTGCCTCTCTCAACTTGTGAGCCCACGTAAGCTGCCTCCAGTGGTTTATTCCATATAAATGGCTTGTCTTGGCTCATGCTGTAAACTTTCCTAAAATCTCTTAAAGGCTCACAAAACCCAAAGGAGTAGCATCTGGCCTTGGTGTGTACTGTACCTCTTGTTGAGCAGCCTCAAGCCCCACACTAGCAGCAGCCGGCCTGAGTTTCTGACATGGCCTCTCGAGGCACCTAGAAGCCCAGCACAAGTGGCAGCCATCTGAGGATTGCTTGGTGACTATTACCAGGTGGTCCCAGAAGTGCACAGGCTGCAGCTGACCTTGGCCTACAGCTGGGCCACTCCAAGGAAGCCCTTGACTTGGCCACCAGAGCTGTGCTAAAGTAAATCCTGCTCTGTAGGGTCAGCCCCTCACTGGCTAGTCTTCACAACCAATCAGCCTGAGTCAATCCCTCCCATCAAAGTGCAAATAACCACCAAGGCTCAACTATATCAGGGAGGCACACACAACATTCACAAGGGACATACTTGGAGCATCTTGCTGGGCCCCACAAGACATCTACTATATAAAACCACTCTACTAAGACCAGGAGACTTAGGAGCCCTACCTAATAGATAGAAACACACACAGGGAGACAGCCAAAATGAGGAAACAAAAAACATGTCCCACATGAAAGAAAAAAACAAAGCTCCAGAAAAAGAGCTAAACAAAGTGGAGATAAGCAATCTGAGTTCAAAATAGTGGTTATAAAGATGCTCAATGTACTTAGGGCAAGAGTAGATGAACTCAGGGAGAACTTTAACAAAGAGATAGAAAACATAAAAATGGAGATGGAAAACATAAAAAGGAGCCAGTCAGAAATGAAGAATATAATATCTGAGATGAAAAGTACATTAGAGGGAATCAACAGATTGGATGAAGCAGAAGATTGAATCAATGATTTACAGGATGGTGTAGTGGAGGACACCCAATCAGAACAGCAACAAGAAAAAAAGAATCTTAAAAAAATGAAAATAGCTTAAGGGGCCTCTGGGATAACATCAAGCACAACAATATTTGCATCATAGGGGTACCAGAAGAAGAACTAAGACTTTCAGTTGATTTCTCAACAGAAAATTTGCAGGCCAGAAGGGTTTGGCACAAAATTTTTAAAGTGATGAAAACCCAGGATCTACAGCTAAGATTACTTTATCCAGCAAAGATATATTTAGAATTGAAGGACAGACAAAGAGCTTCTCAGACAAGAAAAAACCAAAAGAGTTCATCACCACCAAGCCAGTATTACAGGAAATGCTGGATGGACTTTCTAAGAAGAAAATTATACACACACACACACACACACACACACACACACACACACACACACACACATATATATACACATACATATATATAAAAAATATGAATATATATATAAAATATGAATAAAAACTGGCAATAACTACATATTTATCAACAAGTACTTCAAATGAAAAAGAATCAGAAGATGGGGTGGCTGAATGAATAAGAAAACAAGACCCTTACATATATGCTGCCTACAAAGGACACACACTTCATATTAAAAGACACACACAGACTGAAAGGGATAAAAAAAAGATATTTCATGATGGACCTAGAGGGTATTGTGCTGAATGGAATAAGTCAGATAGAGAAAGATAAATGCCATATGATTTTACGTACATGTGGAATCTAAAGAACAAAACAAAATAAAACGAACAAACTCACAGATGCAGACAACATTTTGAGGGTTATTAGATGGGAGTGAGACTGGAGGGTATGCTAAAAAGGGGAAAGGAATTAAATAAATATAAAATGGTAGTTACAAAATAGTCATGGAAATATAAAGTATAGCATAAGGAATACAGTTAATAATATTGTAATAACTATGTATGGTGCCAGATGGGTACCAGATTTATTGGGGTGATCAATTTGTGAGTTATATAGATGTCTGATCACTATGTTGTACACCTGAAACTAATAATATTGTATGCCAACTATAATTGAAAAATAAAAGATATTATTTAAAAAACTATCAATAGAGTAAAAATTTTACTCATAGTTGTTTGGGGATAAATGGGAAAAAATATTTGTAAACCATCTATTTGGTAAGGGGTTAATATTCAGAATACTGTATAAAAAAATTTTAAAAAATCCTAAAACTCAACAACAAAATATTAAACAACTTAACTCAAAAACGGGCAAAGAACTTGAATAGATATTTTCCCAAAGATCTACAAACAGCCAAAAAGCATAAGAAGAGACTCAACATCACTAATCATCAAGGAATCAAACCATAATGAAATGCCACCTCCCACCTATTAGGGTTGCCACTATCAACAAAACAGAAAATAACAACTGTTTATGAGGATATGAAGAAATTAGAACTGTTGTACAATGTGGGTATATAAAATGGTGCAGCCACTTTGGAAAACAGGAAGGCGGTTCCTCAAAAAATTTAAAAATAGAATTACCATATGATACAGCAATCCCACTTCTGTGTATATAACCATAAGAACTGAAAGCAGAGTTTCAAAGAGATATTTGTACATCCATGTTCATAGTAGAATTATTCATAACAGCTAAAAGGTACAAGCACCCAAGTGCCTATTGACAGATGAATGTGGTATATACATACAATGGAACATTAGCCTTAAAAAGGAAGAAAATTCTGACATATGCTATGAGATAGATGAATCTTAAGGACATATGCTAAGTGAAATAAGCCAGTCACAAAGGGGCATAACAATTTATTTATATAGACTGATGTTTTGAACTTGTTGTAGTTTAAATAGTCCTCTGTCAATTAATTTAGAAATTAAAACATATTTTCCTCTTGAAAAAATTATAAATGTGAAAAGATGTTCAAAATCACTAGTCATTAGAAAAATGCAAAATAAAACCCCAATGAGATACCACTTCCACTCATTAGAATGGCTATAATTTTTTTAAAAGATGGATGATAACTAGCATTATCTAGAATATGGAGAAAAATGGAACCCTCATCCATTGCTAGTGAGAATGTTAGTATAGCCTTTTGGAAAAAAGGTTATCAGTTCCTCAAAAATTAAGCATAGACTTACCATAAGATCCAGCAATGCCACTCCTTAGTATAAACTCAAGAGAACTGAAAACATATGTCCATACCAAAACTTAAACACTCTATTACATGAATGTTCATAGCAGCATTATTCACAATAGCCCAAAAGTGTAAACCAAACACCCATCTATAATGAGTAAAGAAACAAAATGTGGCATATCTGTACAATGGAATGTTACTCAGCCATTAAAAGGAATAAAGTACTAATACATGCTACAACATGAATGACCCTTAACAGCATAATGCTAAGTAAAAAAAATGTAGTCACAAAGACCTCATATTGCATGATTCCATTTATATAAGCTATCTACAACAGGCAAATCTATATAGAGAAAGTAAATTCATGGTCACCTCAGACTGAAGTAAAGAGGAATGGGGAGTGACGATTAATAGGCACAGGGTTTCTTTCTGGAGTGATGCAAATGCACAGCAAGTATTGCTGTGAATCTAAACTGCTTTTTAAAAGTCTATTAAGCACTCACTTTGGCAGCACATATAAAAAGTCTACTAAAAAATTAGATTGTGGTGATGGTTGCACAGCTCTGTAAATACAGAATACTAAATACTGTATACTTTAAATAGGTGAATATTATGGCTAGTGAATTATATCTCAATAATTAAATATAAATGAAGGTTCAGATCATTCTTCACATAAGTTTATTCAGCTCATGATGCATGTGATAGGGTGGCACTAACAGAACTAGAGAACTCAACTGTCATTCACAACACATTGTAAGGACTCAGAAAATGCTTGCTGGATTTGTTGAATTTGGGTTTTATTTTTAAATTATTTATGATAAATTAATGTTTTTTCTTTTGGTATACAGTTCTATGAATTTTAACACATGCATACCTTTATGTTACCATCAAGAAAATTGAAATACAGAACAGTTCCACTACCCCAAAAAAGTTTCTCATGCTGTCTTTTTATAGTCATCTCTTCCTCCCAACCCATAACCTCTGGCAACCAGTGATCTGTTATCCATCATTACAGTTTCGTCTTTTCAAGAATGTCATATAAATGGAACCATACAGTATGCAAACATTGACATTGGCTTCTTTCACTCAGTATAATGCCTGAGAGATTCATCCAAATTGTGTTTATCAGTAGTTCATTTCTTTTATTGCTGAGTAGTATTTCATTATATGGATAGACCATAGTTTATCTATTCACCCTTTGAAGAACATCTGAGTTTCTTTTGGTTTGGGTAGTTATGAATGGAGCTTCTATAAACATTCATGTATCTAAGATTTCATTTATTTAAGGTAAACACCCACGAGTGGGTCATATGATAAATGCATAAGAAACTGTGAAACTATTTTCCAGAGTGGCTATATCACTGTGCATTTCCTCCAGTAAAGTATGAGGGTCCTAGTTGCTTTGTATCCTCACCAACACCTGGTATTGCCAGCATTTTTCACTTTAGTTATTCTATAAATGTGCAGTAGCCACTCATTCCAGTTTTAATTTGCATTCCCTAATGGCTAATAATGTTGAACATCTTTCCATGTTCTTATTTATCATATTTCTGCCCTTTTTAGTAAAGTGTCTGTTCAAATCCTTTACCCATTTGTACTTTTTTGTTTGTTTTTTATTGTTGAGTTTTGAGAGTTCTTAATATTCAGGGGACAAATTCTTTGTCAGATATATGTTTTACAGATATTTTCTCCTACTGTACCTTTTCTCTTCTTTCTCTTAACAGTGTCTTTCACAGAACATATGTTTTTAATTTTGATGAAGTTCCATTTACCAAATTTTTCTTTGATGGATTATGCTTTGGTGTCATGTCTAAGGACTCTTTACCTAATTCCAGGTCATGAAGATTTTTCTCCTCTGTTTTCTTCTAAAAGTTTTATAGTTTTACATTCAAATCTATGATCCATTTTAAGTTGATTTTTATACAGCATTTGAGGTTTAGGTCAAGGTTAAATTTTTGCATATGATGACCGACAGTTCTAACATCATTTTTTGAAGAGTGTCCTTTCGCCACGAAATTTCTTATACACCTTTGTCAAAAATATAATAGCTTTGTTTGTGTTAACCAATTTTTGGACTCTGTTTTATTGATCTATGTTTCTATCCTTTCACTAGTCTGGTTGAATTTTGAATAATCAAAAACTACTACTTATATCCATTTTGTACAAATAATAGTAAACAACAACAACTGGGAAGATGTTTAATTACCTCTTCATAATACACTGCTGCCATTTCAAAGTTCTCATTGACTTCTGCTTCAAATGCAAAGAGCCGAAGCTGTTCACTGCTTGTATAAATGGTTGAGATAGCACCTTGGACATCATCTGGCATGATCTTGAAAAACAGCAAACCATTAGGCAGACAAAATGAAGCAATTATAAGTAGAGACGTTTTTAAAGAATAAACCAGATGTGAGACTCCAGTCATGAGATCTAAAATGATATTGAGGTTTCTCACAGTTTTGCCCATATAGTAAGAGAGTGAGAGTGAACCAAGAGAGAAATATCAAGGGTGAAAGAGAAGCTCTGTTATCTAAATACCAACAGTCTGAGTTCATGGAAGTGATCTCTCCTCCATCCTCAGAATCCCTAAGCAAGCTGCCCCTGACCTCAAATAGCTTCCTTCATTTTCTCTAGTGTATAGGATACATATTTTAATTTTTTATGTGCCATGGCATGAAAAAGGTTGACAAGTAATAATAGCAAGAGTCTTCAAATAGTGAGAAAACTTGAGACTAAGAGTAAAGCTTTGGAAGCTACATCTATACTTTTAGTGGGCTATATAGAGAGATAGACGATACAAAGAAGATATTATAGAAATAGCCAGAAAGGTAGGAGGGCACCCAGAAAAATAATATGTCCTATATATCCAGAGAGGAAAGAAGTCTAGTATAATAAATAATCTTCTAGGTCAGAAGCTATGGCCAAAAAAGACTCCCCAAAATTCTTTAATTAGAAGTAAAAATAATATCAGTGACTTTAACAACTAGAGTTGCTAAGTGATGTGAAGAATAAAGAAAGATAAATTTGAGATGGGCTAAAGAAAGCTTCTGATCACTGATTAATGCCTCTGTTCTTAGTCCTTTTTAATTTCGATGATCTTGACCTCCAAATCCCTCCAGCAACACATTTCCATACCCAAATCAGAAATACTCTACCTCTAATATCCCACTCCCAGAACTCACATTACAAGCCTTCTGCCCTTTTGTCACTTGGTCTCCTTAAAACTGCTAACTTCATTTCCTTTACTTCCAGTATGCCTATCATTTCTCAAGTGGATAAGCCTGGACCTCATGATCATTCACACATACTACTCTCTCACCAGCACACTCAAGTTCCAGGTATACTTCTCATTCTCCTGCACTTGTCTTGAAAACTCCCAAATTAAAACACTCCAACAATCTGACTTCTTAGATAGGAGCTGCTAACTGGTCCTGAGGAAAACTGTATACACAAAGAGATATCTCAACTGGCACAGACTCTTCTGGCATTCAGTATAGCTGAAGGCCTTTATAGTCTTAGTAATCTATGTATTTGTCCTCGTTCAGCAACATATTCCACAATGCTATGCACTAAATTTTTCTCTTCAAGCTTTTCATTCAATCCTCATCCCCTTCACTATTAGTGAAGATGTTACTTCTAAAAGGAAATAGAAATCAGGAGGCAAAAAAATCCCTCAATTTACGAACCCCACACCTAAACTGTTTATTTCTGCATCCATTGCATCTCTTTCCTTTCGTTCTCAGAGGAAGAGGCATCACACCCTTCTGTATTTCAAGGCTAATCCTTCCATCTAAATTCTTAATCCTTTCCCACTTATATACCCTTGGGTTACCATCAATTATCCCCTCTTTCTATTTTCACATTCTCCAGTCTGCTGGCTCCTTTTCCCAAACCTGTATACATGCTAAAGTCTTATCTATCTTAAAAAAATCTCTAATTTCTAGCTACTACTTTCCCACTTCTTCCCTTTATATTCCAACTTTTTGGATTTATATCCACCTATTTCCTTATCACTCATTTACTCCTCAATTCATTATAATTTAAATCCACTCCATTAGCCCAATGAAATTATTATGTAAAGGTAAATAATAACTGCCTTATTACCAAATCCAATGAAAACTTTTCAGATTTTTTTTCTCCCCTCCTCCCCCCTGGGGATACACCAGTTTTATTGAAATCTAATTAACATACATCACTGTATAAGTTTAAGGTATATAGCATGATAATTTGACTTACATATAATGTGAAATTATTACCACAATAAGTTTAATTTGTATCTAACATCTTGTATAGATACAATAAAAAGAGAATGCAAATACAGATATAATAAAAAGAGAATATAAAAAAGGAAAAAAAATTTTTCCTTGTGATGAGAATGCTTAGGATTTACTCTCTTTACATAAATATTCATATATATCATACGGAAGTATTAACTATAGCCATCATACTGTTATCGCATCCCTAGTACTTATTTATCTTGTAACTGAAGTTTGTACCTTCTAACCACCTTTCTCCATTTCTCTTGCTCTCACCCAAGGTTTTCATTTTCTTGAATTCCTAGGAGTATCTGACAATGTTGACCACTTTTTCTTCTTAAAATTTTCTTATTCTGGCTCTTTTGCCTTCTTAACAATTCACTTATCCCTTTCATTAATTCTTTTACTCATCCATCCTTTAAGTGTTGGTGTTTCATAAGGTTTCACTATCAGCTTGCTTTTCTTTCTACTCAGGTTTTTCTTGGCAGCTTCGTCTATGATTATAGTTTAACTAGTATAGTTTATACTCATGGCTTCCCAAATCTCATCTCTAACTCAGATCTCTCTCTTGAGCAAAACCCCACTAGAGCCAATGTTCAAAATTTAATTCAAAATCAGTTGCCTTCCACCAAATTTACTGATGTTGTAGTAAATTCTAGTCCTGGCTAATGGCGCTACCAGCTCCCCAGTCACTGAGCCTTAAACTTAAGAATCTTTGACTTTTCCTCCCAGCTATGTAATAATGAGTTAACATCACCAGTTTCATCACCTCTAATTCATCTTATATACTGCTATCAGCGTGTTTTTTGTACAAAGCCTCCCCCAACACTCCCAACTCCCCCACCAGGAACTGGCTTCATCTGCTTCTCTGTCCTTCAACCACTTCAACCTCTGCCCCTGAACTATATGTAGTTTCTGTACGTGCCATGTTCTTCCAAGCTTCCAGCCTCTGGGATATTCTCTATAATGCAAATGCTCTGAAATATCACATGGAGAACTTCTTTTTAGCCTTTAAGGCCCAACTCAAGTCACAGCTCTTCTGTGAATCCTTCCCTGAAAGGTCTCAGAGTGAAGTTTATCACTTTTTCTTTAGGCATCCCCTAACCTGCTCTACCACTGACACACCTCTATCACAGCTCTTACCTTACTTTATTGCAGTTATTTGTATTTTGTGCCTGTCTCCTCTACTAGACAGGGGCTCCTTAGGGACAAAAGGCAATGGTTATTACCATCTCATACTCAATTGCTTTCCAAATTAAATAATCCAAATTGTCTGTGCCCAACATAGAATTGTACTCTTAATCCTAGGATACTGAACACTCTTCTCCTACTTCTTTCAGCAAGGCTGAACAAAGTGAAAGAAAAAGTGATGGTGGCAGAGAAGAAAAAACAGTGAAGGGGTGACTCCATAGTGTAGTGGTTAGCATGTCTACTTTACAGGCAGAAGGTCCTGGGTTCGTGCCCCAGGTGAAGCCACAGACCATACCCCAGGTGCACCAGGCCCCCTCCGGGGGCACCAGGCCCCAGGTGCACACTACAAGCATGTGGGAGAAGATACTCTGCCTTCAGAGATCCAGTTCTTAAGGGGGGAAAATGGCAACATCCATAGATCAAGGGTGGAAGTTAGGGGCGGGGGAGAATTAAACAGCGGGGAAGAAACAGTGAAGGAGAGAAAATGGAGTAGAGGCTTTGAGGAGGCATAGCTGGTCAGAGACAGACTATTGGGGGGACAAAAAGACTGACTTTATCATTGTATTAAAATAAACCATAATGGCATATAATTTAAAATGAACAAATAAAGGTAAGATGCAAGCCATGCAAATAATATATATAAACAGACAAGGAGGAGGAAAGTAGGCCACCCTCAAATAGAAAAGGCATTTTTGAAATGTCATTGTCGTACAGGTGTACTATCTGAAAAGTCATAGTTTTTCTTTGTTTTTATTGTCAATCTTAAGAAAAAAATTGAAAACTGCACGCATTCGCAGAATAAACAGAATGATAATTTTTGCTCCATAATTTACATAGCTGTTTTTACATTTTCTTTATCCATCACATTTATGACAGTTGTGAAATTAATTTTTCTAGAAAGTTGAAGATATATGCCCCGTTTTCCCTAAAATTAGTCTTATAACTTAAGCAGTTTCCTATCATCTGTTTTCAGCACCTAGCACAGAGCAGATACCTCAATAAATGCTTGTAGAATTAAAGAATAAAGGAAGTAAGCAAGGAAGGAATCACTCAGAGGAAACCCTGATACTCTACAGGGCTCTGAGTTGAGTATCTACCTGGTTTAAGGCCACATGCATCTGATCCACCAAGAATACATAGAGCTCACTAATAAATGTCTGAAGTTCCTCCTGGCTTTCAAATGATGTTGTCTTCAAGTATTTCTCTCTCACAATCTTTACCACAGCATGCTGTAAGAGACACAGGTCACATATTTGATAACAGAGTCCAGCCCCATGCTGACAGCACAGGCCTCCCTTAAGCTTCCAGTCAAAAGCTCATCAGAACTTCAGAAGGTGACTGATTTCTCCCTTGGTGACCACTAAACTGTAGGCTCTATGATTTTACCCCAATCCACATACTCTGTATGATTTATTTTCTTGATGTTACTATCATCACTAATATGGTCACTGCTGGACTCATACTGTAGAAAAAGAGTCAAGAAGCCAAAGAAAACGTTAACATTAGGTTTATATATTATGTCTCTCTTGGTGGCCACATGATTCAAGGGAGAAAGGCCAGATTTGAGAGTTTGGAGCATAAAATTCTGGTTCTTATCCTGCCACTGTACAACCTCATAAATTATTTTTTGAGGTACTGGTACCTCAGTTTCCTTATTTGTTAAATAGATATGAACTTCTTGTATTACTTTACTTCAGAAGATTATTGAGAAGCCAAAGAGAAATAACAGGTAGTGAAGCTTAAAATGCTGTACAAATAATATGTTGCTATAGCCAGGATGGCTCCTCCTTCTTATTCCCCCTCAGCTAATAACATTGCCAGGTTTTGTACTAAACACTTTCCATGCATTATATTATTTAATTCTCATAATGACTCCATATGATAATATTAATATCACCCCTCATTGTTAGGCAAAGGAATCGAGGCTCAGAGAGGTAAATTCACTTGACTAAGGTCATCCAGATAGTGATAGTAGAACCAGGAATCAAACTGAGATGTGATTATGCCACCTACTGTGAATAGTCTCTTGCCTTTATGAGCATCTATTATTTTTTATTTTATTACTTCCATGTGCTTTCTTTGTGTATCTGTTTAGTACAGTTCAAAGTACATAGCAAATGTGCATAGAGAGGCAGTGCAGTGAAGCAGTAAATGTGAGTTCTGCACTTGAAACTAATATAAAATAATACTGAATGTCAACTGTAATCAAAAAAATTTTAAAGGGGGACAGGTGAAGGAAAATAAGAGGTTCAAATTTCCAGCTACAAAATAAATAAGTTACAGGGATATAATGTATAGCACAGGGAATATAGTCAATAATATTGTGATAGTGTTGTACAGTGTCAGTTGGTTGCTATACTTACCATAGTGATCACTTCTTTAGATATATAAATGTTGAATAACTATAGTATATACCTGAAACTAATATAATATTGTATGTTAGTCATATTTTAGTAAAAATCTTTTGTTTTAAAAAAAAGAACAAGTTCTGGAGCCAGATTGCCTGAATTTGAGTCCCACCTTTGATCTTTACTAGCTCTGTGACCTTGGGCAAATTACTTAACCAACTGTTGCATCTCTCTATCTGTAAAATGGGGAGTACTTACCTCATAGGGTTGTTGTGAAGATATAAAACACTTGAAATTTTGTCTAATATACAGCAAATACTCAATAAATGTTAGCCATTATTATTTAGGAAATTACTATTAAGTAAATTTTTCTCAAATCTTAGTGATTCTATGGCCTAGAGAAAAGTTTGTAATGGGAGACAGAGATAATTAGTCATGGAATCTGTACCAAGTACACAGTTTCTGCTTGCTAGAACAACATGAAATCTGGCCCAAAATCTGACCTAGCCTCAAGTGAAGAATTAGATTCTTAAAAGCTCACACTCAGAATGGATACTGAACCATTCCAAGGCTCAGCAAGAGTGGAGCTTCTCCTAATAGTCTATCATGGAGAACATAGCTCTCTGCACCAACAAGCAAGAAAGATGGGAGCATAGTCAAACATAGCCAAAATAAAAATAACTGGGTACGTAGAGGAGATGCTTCCTAAAACACATAGGATAATTAAATAAATAAATATTTACCTTTAGTTGTTCTTTGAAAGCAAAGTATTTTCCAGAGCAATTAAGTTCATAGCTGAGCTGGCACTTCTGCTCCTCCAGGGTTTCACTATCTACATCACTCTCCAGTTTGGCTACCTGTTTTCCAAACATCCTGTGATACTCATCCAGAATGGCTCTAGAAATGTTCTTGATCTGCATGTGATAGTCACTCACCGCCTAGGAAAATATGAAATGTCTGACATAGAGGCCTCAGAGAGGTCAGGATGTGGAATAGAAGCCTGAAAACTGGATTGGGTTTTACACTGAATAATACTTTAGGTATAAATTGTCCTTTTCTTCCCAGCTCAGAGACCAGCAGCGAAAGATTAAACACTAAGTACTATTCACCATAAGGCATTGGTAATGAATAGATGCAGAAAGGAAAATAGGTAAAGCTACAATTTCTCACCCCTTTTGAAAAACATATTGAAAATCCATGCCTTATTTTCAAATGAGTACACTCAACACCTTATGCCTTATAGTTGGATCCTGGCTTTGTCACTTGCCTTCTGAGCTCCTCCTGTCCGACGGGTAAGAGGCGGCCTTGGAGGAATCATTTCCTTTACCCTGCATCAGAAAAATATAACAACAAATTTATTATCTGCAGATTTTTGTTCTCTTTATTTCCCACCTACAAAGAGTCTGGGTAAGGGGGATCTAGGATCTGTTCCCCCATTGTCCTTGAGCACTGTGCTATTCTCTCATCAAAAAGCCTAGACATGAACCCCAGAATAGTATATAGGTATGGATATAGGTATAGATAGGAAGGAAGCAAAGAAGCAGCTACTTAGAGTAGCTCAGTAGTACTTTTGGCTAATTTGAACTCTGGTTTTACCCTTATATATTTTAAACCACTGCTGTGTACAAGATGCTGCTTGACTCAGGAGTTAGAAAAAATGAGTGTCAGCATTTTAGGTGCACCCAGTAGAGTCTCTGAAAGCATAAAGTTTTGGAAATTTAAATGGTACAAGCAAATGAAAGCTTTTCTTTCCTTTCCATCTAGGTTATAATTTACAAGACTGCATTAAATTACAATGATGATATCAGACTTTATGGTAAGAAAATATATTTTTTCACTGTCAAACTACTATGCCAAAACTTCTACCTTCCATTTTCAGGAGACCTTACAAGAACCTAGAGGGAATTAAGTTATAGCTTTTCTTCCTTATAGTTTCAGATTCCTGCTGAAGTATATTGTACTGCCTTAAAGTTTACTATAAAATTCAAAAATTCAGTTTTTCTTTAATAGATCCTATGTGATTATATACCTTTGTCTGCAATTTGATTTTAATATTATTTAATGGTTAATATATTCATATTATTCAAAGCTTAAGAGATATGAAACAATATATAATAAACTATCTCCTTCCAACTTTGCTTTCCAGCTACGCAGTTCCACTCCAGAGACAATGTTACTCATCCATTCATTCTTTCAATGTATATACACTGAGTGCCTCTTATCCAATAGGTGCTTTTCTAGATTCTGTAGCTAGGGCATTAAACAAAATGGACAAAAATGTTCTAGTGGGGAAAGAAAAACAATAAACAAATTACATAATTAAGATAAATATGTTAGTGATATGTGCC
Organism: Eidolon dupreanum; assembly: GCA_028627145.1. NCBI lineage: Eukaryota > Metazoa > Chordata > Mammalia > Chiroptera > Pteropodidae > Eidolon > Eidolon dupreanum. The sequence continues at coordinate 43,011,801 of CM053506.1, forward strand.
ATAGAGAACACAGGAAGGCAGACAGAGTTACACTGGGGGTTGGGGTGGTAAAGTGGGAAAGTATATTTCACTAAAGAAAGCTTTACTCTCTGAAATGATAACATTTGAGTGAAGACCTGAGGGAAGGAAAAACAAGTTGTGTAGAAATCAGGGGCAAGGAAGTTACAGGCAAAGGGAACAACAAGTATTAAAGCCTTTCTGCAACAGTGTTCCTGGCATGTGTGAAGGATAGCAGGGAGGCCAGTTTGGCGGTACTGAAAAAGTAAGGGAAAAGTACAGAATATGTAGGCCCTTGAAGGCCACTGTAAGGACTTTGATTTTTACTCAGAGTATGATGGGGAGTCACTGGTAATTTCTTGGCATAAGAGTTACTTGAATTGACTTCCATTTTAATACAATTATTATAGAATGCTGTAATTAAGAATTAATTTTCCAAATGCCCATCACATGAAGGAAAAAACAAAATGTGATATATCCATACTATGAAATATTATTCAGCAATAAAGAAATGAAGTACTGATATATGTCACAGTATAAATGAACCTTAATAGCATTGTTAAATGAAAGAACCCAGATACAAAAAAACACATGTTCTGTGGTTCCATTTATATGAAATGTCCAGAGTTGGCAGATATACACAGACAAAAAGTAGATAAATGTTGAAAATCACATGATATCACTTATAAGTGGGATATAAACCCAAAAGCAACAAATGAACAGGAGAAACAAACAGAGATTCATGGATATGAACAATGGACTAGTGGTTACCAGAGGGTAGGTAGACAAGAGAAAAAAATTTAAATCATTTCTTGAATTAAAATAATTAATTAACAAATTACTTAATTAATTTTTTTAAAAAAGAAATGCTAAATGAAGCCCTTCAGGCTAAAATGTACAGACACTGGTCAATAATTCGAAGATGAATGAAGAAAATAAAAAACTCTGGTAAAGGTAAATATGAAAGCCAGTATTATTGTATTTTTGGTTTATAACTCCTCTTTATTTCTTTTTTTAGAAAAAAATTCATAAAATAATAACCATAAATATTTGTATAAAAATACGTGACAATGATATAAAGAGGTGGGGAGAGAGAGATAGGAAGAGGGTATATAATATTGAAGCTAAAATGGTAATATGCAAACTAGATTGTTATAGATTTTAGATAATCATTGTAATCCCCAAAGTAACCACTAAGAAAATAACTAAAAAATATAAAGAAAAGGAAAAAAGAGACTCTAAATCATACATTTTTAAAAATCAATTAAATATATAAAAGGCAGTGGTGAAGGAATTCAAGAACAGAAAACATATAAGACATGCAGATAACAAATAGATATATGGTAGAAGTAAATCTTTCTTCAATAATCACATTAAATGTAAATGGCTTAAACTTTCCTATTAAAAGGCAGAGATTGGTAGATTGGATTTTTTAAAAAAACAGGATCCATCTATGTGTCGTCTACAAGATAGTCCTTTTAGATAGAAAAACATGAAGATGTTGAAAGTAAGAAGATAGAAAAAGATTTTCGGTGCAAAGAGTAACAAAAACAGAGCTAGGGTGGCTATATTACCATCAGAGAAAACAGACTTTAAATCAAAAAAGATAACAAGAGACAAAGAGATATAACAATCATAAACATAAATGTACCTTACAGCAGAGCCCTAAAATATGTCAAGCAAAAATCGAGACAACTGAAGAGAGAAATAGGCAGCTCTTCAATAATAAAAACTTTAATACCCCACTTTCAATAATGGATAGAACAACCAGAGAGAAGATCATAAGGAAATAGACCAATTTTACCTATGGACATCTACAGAACACTCCGTCTAACAACACAATACACATTCTTCTCAAGTGCACAGGAAACATTCTGCAGGATAGACCATATGATAGGCCACAAAACAAATCTCAATAAATTTTAAAAGACTAAAATCATACAAAGTATCTTTTCTAATTACAATGGGAACAAATTAGAAATCAATAACAAAGGTAACTGAAAACTGAAAAATTCACAAATATCTGGAAAGTAAGCAACATATTTTTTTAAAATTAGTTTTAAGTATACAGTACATTGGTTAGACTTTTATATTGTTTATAAAATGATCCCCCAAATTGCTCCTTCTCTCCTCTGGTTTTCCACTTAGCCAATATATTAATGCTAACTGCATTCCCTATGCCATACTACTTCTCATCCCTGTGACCATCTATCAACTACCAATTTGTACTTCTTTAACCCTTCACTCCTTCCCCTAGGCCATCAAACTCCCCTCTGTCACCAAATTGTGCTATATATTGTGAGTCTGTTTTTGATTAGTTCGTTCTTTTTGTTCCTTAGATTCTGCATATAAATGAAATCATATGGTATTTATCTTTCTCTGTCTGACTTATTTTTATTATTGACTCAGCATAATAACCTCTAGGTCCATCCATGTTGTTGCAAATGGCAGGATTTCATTTTTTAATGGCTGAGTAATATTCCACTGTATATATGAACCATAACTTCTTTATCCAATCATCTAACCAACACACTTTAAACAACTAATATGTCAAAAAAGAAAAACAGGGAAATAAGAAAATACAATGAGAACAAAAACACAATATACAAAAACTCATGGGATGATATGAAAGAAGTGTTCATAGAGAAATTTACAGCTCTCATACATTAAAAAGAAGAAAGCTTGCAAATCAGTAAACTGTATACCTTAAGAAATTAGAAAAGGAGAAAAAACTGAACTCAAAGGTAGCAGAAATAAGGAACTAATAAAGATTAGAGATAAATAAAATAGGAAAAAAGAAAAAGAACAGAGAAAATCTTTGAAAAGACCAATAAAATTGATAAATCTTTAGGTAGGTGAACTAAGAAAAAAGAAAAAACTCAAATTACTAAAATCAGAAATAAAAGTTGGGACATTATTCCCCATTTTACAAAGATAAAAATAATAAGAGAATACCATGAACAACTGTAGATCAACAAATTGGATAACCTAGATGAAATGGACAATTTTCCTAGAAATACAATCAAAGCACTACAGTACAATATAAAATAGTTGTTAAAGATTACATATATTTATATGTAACATGGGATGTGTGTTTGTATAAGAGGGGCGTTACAATAACTCCAGAAAGATATATGCCAAGGTGATAAAAGTGGTTATCACTGGGTAAGTAGAAATCTGAGTGTTTTTATATGTTTTCTTGCTAATCTTGATTTTCTCAAAATTTTTGTAATAGGCATATACTGCTTTAGTAATAAGAAAACAGTAACATAAGAAACTTCATCCGAACAGAAAAACAGAAAATTGATACTTATCCCAGGGGAAATTACATTTATGGGAACAAACTGACTTTCTTTTACTTATATCTAAATTGTTTTTGCAAATCAGGTATGAGAACCATTGCTACATACCGTCTGGCTAGCTCCTCTGGCATTCGCTTTGGAACCAAGGCTTTGTCCAGCTGAATCTCCAACACAATATATGTCCCTGCTTCTACATATTGCTGTAAAGACATTTTCCTCTAATTTATTCTTTTCAGAAAAAGATATTTATGAAAAAGTTTTAGTAACGTAAGATAATGCTCACAATATAAGTGAGAAAACTGCATATACTACTATAAATATAATGTGATCTTGACTGTTGAACTATTTTTTTACATAGAAAAACAACTAGAAAGAAAAATAGCAACAGTGGTTACGTCTTGCAGAAAAGGGTTTTCAATTTTATACTTGGAGACTTTTACCCCAGCTGAAGCCCTATTAACTTGTTCAATACTTTTCTTGGAACTGTTTTAAGTGAATGCCATTATTTCTTCCACTAACATTCTTTCATGAGTCCTGTAGAAATATTCTCTTTATAACCTTCTGATATTCCCACTCACAGCCTCCTCATCACCATCTACCAACTGCAACCTGATGGACATTTCTACCCAGCACTCTATATATAACGTATCCAAAATCGAACTTCTCATTTCCCACTGTATTAACTTCTCTTTTGACTTTTCTCTTAATGATTTCATCACCCTTCCAGAAAGTAAAGCTCGAAACTTGAGTTATCTTTAACTTTTCTTCCTTGACAATCCTAAAGCTTCCCAATTCCATACTTTGCCTCTTCAGATTTCTGACTTCCTTTACTACAACCCCTTCCCTAAATCAAAATGTCATCAACACTCATCTGTACTATAAGAAAAGTCTATAAACTGATATCTAAAGCCCCATCCCAATTTCAATTTCTCTTTTTCACATCCTTGCAAGAGTTCTACGCTGAAACACATGAGGTCTTATTTCTAGGTAGCTTAAAAACCTTTAATGGGAGCCCCTAACATGAGGTTCAAGAGTCCCTTGTCACCTATAGATTGAAGCCCAAATTTTTTCGCAAGTCTCTCAAAATCATTCTATAACTCACCCAGCCTCCCTTTTCTTTCTCATTTTATTCTAGAATCTCTCCTTTCTTTTCATTTCTCTAAACCATACACTGAAGTAATTGACGTACTCAGAATTCAGCTATATTTTTTTGTGCCTTGACTCAAGCTGTTCCCTGGCTCTAAAATGCCTCTCCCTCCATCTTTATCTGGCAAAAGGTTCTCTTCATCTTTCACTACTTAGCTTGAATGACATCTCTTCCATGAAGCCTTCTGAGACTGTCCTACCCTAGAAGCTATTACTCTGTCTTCTCTGAGGTCACACAGCACTTTTATTTGTACTACTAGGATAGCATTTATCAAAATTCTATATTACTATTAGTTATTTACTAGTCTGTTTTGACCAGCAAACTTGAGTGTCCTGAGAGGAGATGAATAAATGCTGCAGGTGATGCATCTTTGCATCCCTCATAGTGCTTAATATAGTAGAATTAATAAAAGACATAAAATTTTAATGCTGGAAAGGACCTCAAAGTTAATCTTATACCCACTTATTTTAGAAAGTCTCAACAAAACAAATAAATTTGCCCAAAGTTATAAATTAATTATTGGAAATCTGAGATGTTAACTCAAATAATGAGCATTTTTCACTATACCATACTACTTTGCTCAATAAAGGACTGATGAATTTAAACTTAATTTTCCAACTATGCATAGTTACCTGTCCTTCTGGATTGTGGTTTAGAGTGGGTTCAATTTCCAAAGGAGTATCTGAACTCTGAGATTTTATACTAGCCGCTTGCTGAAAGAAAATGAACACAACTCAAAAATGGAATTCTTACATGGTCTTCATAATGGCAGGAACAATGATCATTATGTTGTATCAAAATGCAAACTAAATTGAGGCAATTCACAAAATAAGAAATCAGTGCAAGCCTCCGGAATGCAACAAAACCAGCAAAATCATCACTTTCTCAACAACCTACCACATCCCCAGGCACAGGCCTTCCTTTATCTGTTTCTTACTATTTTATCTTCTTTCAGGTTCTTAGAAATAACTGGTTTGGACAATGGAGAATTAATTCCTCCTATTTTGTTATTTTGAATCAAATGATGGCCAGTATCCCGGAACAAGCTAAATAAACACTTGGTCTGAAAAAACAAAAAGATGCAATGAATCACAGACAAATAAAAGAAACCCACATTATTATTTAATATCATTTAGTATTTTAGATAATTTCATCATTGTAGAATCAGAGAGAGCTCAGGAAAGCAAAAAACTTCACTGCATTGCCATACTTGTTGAATGGGTAAAACCATCGTAGAAAGTTAGCTGCCTACCCTATCATTTAAATTCCCAAGGAGAAACTTTTCAACCTGGCTTGATTTTGGTATCTCATAACTTGTTATCAGACATCTTTCAATCCTTAACACATAATTTCAAATAACTTTACGTGGTAGGATTTATTTCTGTATAAGAAATATTATCTAATTACTATTGACCCCACAATTAGGATTAGAAGAAAAGGGCAAGTTTAAAGTTCAAAATAAAAACTTCGCATGGGAAAATTCAAACTATAGATAAATACTAGTAAAGAACCTTACAAAAAAGTTTAAATTAAACAACATGGATGAATCTAAATATAATTTATGCTGAGCGAAAAAAAACAGCCATCTGCCCCCCAAAAAGGGGAGGAGTAAACAGAGATAGAAGAGGAGGATAACAGGAAAGATCATGAGAAAACATTGTGGGTAATGGATATTTTCACTTTTTTTCCATTTAACTATCTATCTACACAACATTAATGATTTTTTTAAATGGATACATATTCCATCATTTTTATTTACGATAATTTAATAAACTTTTTTCTATTTTAGACACATAATCTTATTTTTTGGTTTTTCTATTATAAATTCCCAAAAGTTTTCACGAATATAGGGGTTGCAATCCTATTAAATTATTTAAGAATAATCCCAGTAAGTGCAATTTCCAATTCAAAGGATACTTCTATAGAGTTTGATACTTATTTGGTTTGAAAATAGATGATGGGTCTTTCATGACTCTATTATTGAAAAATAGCTGTCCTAATAATGATGGAATAGTATATGAAATAGTGTATGAATACATATATTAAATAAGTTTTAATTATTGTATTTTACAAAGCCTCGCTTTCTCCTAGAAGCAACATGATTAAATTGACCTTTTGCTTGAATATATATATATTCTTTTTCTATATTTAGACAGATAAATGGATGATTTTAACATTTTTAACATTTGAAAACTGATAGAATCATGTGCTTATTCATCAGCACATGGATTTAAATTTTTGCACAATTAACATAATAGATTTCTTTCATTATCCTGAAGATTTTGTATCCAACTTTACTGAGGTAAAATTATAATAAATTACATATTTAAAGTTACAATTTGATCAATTTTGGCATATACTTACACATTTGAAACCATCACCACAGTCTAGATGACCAACATTTCCATCATCCCTCACAGTTCCCTCACATTCTTTTGTAATCCATCCCTCCCTCAATTCCTGTTCCCAAGCAACCACTGATCTGCTTTCTATGGCTTTAGGTTAGTTTTCTAGAATTGTAAATAGAATCATAAAGTATGGATTCTCTTTAGTCTGGCTCCTTTCATTTAGCATGATGCATTTGAGAGTCATCCATGTTGCATGTATCAACAATTCCTTTCTTTTTTTTATATAGATATACTGTAAAATTTCTTTCTCTGTTCACCTATTGATAGAGATTTGTATTGTTTCCAGTTTTTGGCCCTAATTTTTTGAGGTTCAATGGCAGAATGACAGCAAGCCTCTATATTTAACATCCCAGTATGAAAACTGGTTCCAAATATCCATTGCAAAGATGTATATGCTATAGATGTAAGTAAACATGTATATAAAAGATAAATTAGGATGATACATTCTATACAATTTTTTCTTACCTTTTCAAAGACTGTACTGTCTAGGTAAGGATAAACATGAAAAGCTCCCCGAATCCTCTTTACACCTGGATACAGCAATGGGACCATATTAACATAAGCCACGCCATGAAATGAAAGCTGACTTTCATCATCCGCCTAAAAGAATAAAACCAGAGAAATATTAGTGGTATAGAGCAATGCAGCATAACATATGGAGCTCTGACTCAGCAGTTTAAAGACCTGGCTTCAGGGACTAGTAATGCTATTTAACTAGTTGACTTTGGGCCATTAACATAGACATTTGGGGGCTTATTTCTGTATCTTTAAAATAAGCTTGATGTACAGTGGTCACTGAGATAATGCATAAAAACAGTGCTAGTGAATAGTAAAGGCAGTAGTTGGATCAACACATACGCAAATTAATTGATAATATATAAATTCAACCAAAAAGTCAATTTCACCATGTTGCTTCTTAGAAAAAAGAAAAAAATTTTGTAAAAAACAACAATAATAACAACAACAACAAAACCTTAAAAGATATCAGAAGCTGTGGCTTTTAGCTTTCGTTCACAGATTCATATGAATGAAAGGGGTCTTACAAATCATCTGAACCAATGTTGACAAATAGGTTTTAACTGATGCCTACATTCTAATCAATTGGTAGAGGTGTCTTAGAGTACTGTGTTGAAAAAGATTCTGTATTTTTATCTGGGTTCAGAGGGAAGAGTGCTCTAATTGATCAGTACTACCTGCCACTGATGAAGGAAAATAAATGACAGTCTGCTGTTATGTATTTTCCATCCCTTATCTCATCTAAACTCTCATTACAAAGATGAAGAATATGTCAATAAATATACCTTAACATCATTTTTAATGGCTGTATGGTTTACCATAGGAAACTTGTATAAGGAAAAGAATGAAAGAAAACATTTAATTCCTACAAGGTTAAAAGTAATCTCTTTCATTTTGCCTATTAAAATAATAATTATAAATTAGATTAAAGTCCTATGTTCATATGATAACATTATGTTGTTTAGAAATCTAAGGTAAGTTATTCAGTACACATCATATATTACAGAGAGAGGTGAAAACATAGTAGTAGTATTTTAATTCTGCAAAAAGCCTATTTTAAAAATCAATAAAGTAGTTTAGGTACTTGTTAAGTATCTGCTATATGTCATAAATCATGCTAGGTACTGTGGAGGATACAAAGCAGTCAAAGACAGGAGCCCTACCCTCAGGGAGTTTATGAACAAGCACAAAAGACCACACATGCACAACATATTCTAGGCTCATCAAAGCTATATCTTTTCAGAATGGTAGTACATATATGAACCCTATTACTCTAATTAGCAGGCTAAAATATTTTAAGTAGGTAAGTCTAAAAGAAATTCAGAAAAATGTATTAGTTTGAACCATATTGCCAATATTTAACTACTTTTGACCTACAAAAATGCCTATTTTGTATGGTTTTATCTATGGTAAAACTGCAATGAAGGGCTAAAAGGAAATAGGATGTCTGAGAATAAAGGCTAAATAACTTTTAGTGGACAAGAGGGAGCTAGGTGATCAGTTATCCTAATTTGCCAGGTACAAGGGAGTTTCTTGGGACATGAAACTTTCAGGACTATTCAGCAAATCAGAATCAGTTGGTCACCCTAGGGAACAGCCATATCAGTTCATATACTCCACTGGTATTAGAATTAGAAGAATAATAGGTTGGGTCTGAGCCAGCATTTCTTATATAAATATTTTTAAGTAAACAAATTTACCTTATCAAATCTGGTAGCTTTTCCTTTGGGTGCCGTAATCAGAGGAACTCTTGTGATTTCTACAGGCCAGAGTCGGCAATCAGCAATTCGCTTCTGAAAACTGAATATCAAGAATTAGCCCACTAGCATTACATGTGAAATAGACTTAGCATAATTTAGGTTAAAGAGAAGTATTCATCTCTTTTAAAAAGTAATGGGATACACATATATAAAATTTTTCTTAGGTAAGTGGGTTTTCATACCTTTTCAAATCTATAAAACTCTGAAAATAATTCTACTGTACTTCCAGCAAAGGGAAATTGTACATTTTTAGAGCGATTTTGCAATATGAATCAAATGCCTTAAAATGTGTATAATCTTTGGCCCAGAAATTTCACTTCTAGTCATTTATTCTAAAGAAATAACCAGACAAGTATGCAAAAATAGTATAAAATACATTTATAACTACTGTGAAAATAGAATAGGGCTTCCAGTGTCAGCTGACTGACATGTTAAGAGTTTAGAAGTTCTCACTACTGTCCTCAAAACAAGAAAGAAGCTGACCAAACTGAAAACCAACAAGTTTTCTTAGATCAATCTAAGAATTAAGTTCATAGGGCAAATCGCTACACTGAAATTTGGAGAGACAGTTAAGTCCAGAGCATTACAACTGAGATCAGTTTACAGGCAGCAGAAGCCCCTAGAGTCTGTAACATGTAGAAACACTTTAATGGTAATTTTGACAAACTGCTGGAGGCTGAGTGTGTACAAGCCCAAGAGTTAAAAACTCCTAGGGTCTCAGTCTCAGGGGTTCCCCACATTTTTTTGTGTTTTATATCAGAGAACCCCAGAATTTCCTCATAGTGAAGACAGGATAAAAATCCTCTTAGGCAGAGAGAAGGTTAAAGTAACCATTTTTAAAATATGCCCAGAGTGTCCTCCATAACGAAGGCCTACTAAGGGAAACTACCAGAGCCTTATCTTACCCAGGGGAAGGGCAATTAGACGCCTCCAGCCCCATCTGGCCTTCCTGTCTCATAAGGACAGAAAGAAAAAAAAAGGTTATTAAAACACTTCTGAAGGTCACAGCCCAGGGACTCAAATCCATTAAAATATTGAGATTTAATCACAGGATTAAAGAACACTTCCCCTCGCCATACATAGAGTTCCAGTATAACAGTGGATTATAACTGAGAAACTGAGAAACACAGACCCTATTTAAGAAACAGTTCTTAGGCAAACCCAAAGTGAACAGGGGAGGAGCAAAAAAAAAAAAAAAAAAAGGAAATAGAAGGTTTTAGCACCTATAGCTATAGCTACTGCAAACATTAAACACAGCCCAGCTTGTAGCAGATAAATTTACACCCTCACACTAAAAAACCTAATTGCCTTGTTTCTTATTATCCAGTACATAATATCCAACTTTTCATAAATAATTACAAGGGCAAGAGTACCATCATTAAATAATTTTTCATGTTTATAAATGTCAAAAAAATAAATAAAATAAAAAATTACAAGGAACGCTAAAGGTAAGAAATATACCGTCTGAAGAGACAAAGCTAGCGTAAGAACTAGACTTAGGTATGACACAGATCTTGAAATGATCAGAAAGGGAATTTAAAATATCAATGATTAATATGTTCAAGGCTCTAATGGAAAAAGCAGACAATATGCAAGAACACATGAGTAATTAACCAATGTCATTTCAATAAATTTAATTTAAAAAGAACAGGTGGGTCATGTAAGCAGGAGGTGAAAACTTAAGGCATCAAAAGAAAATGCTAGATATCAAAAATACTGCAATAAAAATGAAGAATTCATTTGATGAGCTTATCAGCAGACTAGACATGACTGAGAAAAGAATCAGTGAGCTTGAAGATATATCAAAAACTTTCCAAACTGAAATAGAATTGGGGAAAATATAAAAATTGTAACAGAATATCCAAGAATTATGAGACAATTACAAAAGATATAACAGGGATACTGGAAAGACAAAAAAGTGAGAAAGGAGCAAAAGAAATATTTGAAGTTATAATGGCTGAGAATTTTATGAAATTAATGGCAAACACCAAACCATAGATCCAGGAAGCTCGGAGAATGCCAAGGATGATAAATATTAAAAAATCTACACCTAGGTAGATCATATTCAGACTACAGGAAACCAAAGAGGAAATGAAAATCTTGAAAGAAGCCAGAGGAAAAAACACCTTTCCTACCGAGGAACAAGAATACGAATTACATTGGACTTCTCATCAGAAACTATGCAAGCAGGAAGGCAGTTAAGTGAAATACTTAAAGTTTTGAAAGAAACAAACCACCAATCTAGAATCCTGTATCTGGTGGAATTATTTTTCAAAATTGAAGGAAAAATAAAGATTTTCTCAAACAAAAATGGAGGGAATTTGTGGCCAGTAGATCAGCCCTACAACAAATGCTAAAAGTCTTCAGAGAAAAGAAAAATTATATGGGTCAGAAACTTGAATCCACATAAAGAAAGGAAGAGAATCAGAACAAAATAAAGTAAAAATTTTTTAAATTTTTCTTATTTCTAATTGACCAAATAGATTACTGTTTATTCAAAGTAATATTAACAATGTATCCTTTATAAAAAATCAGTAAATCAAATTCAATGATGTATATTTATATTATATACCATGATCAAGTGGGGGACCAGAGATATACAGGAACTCTCTGAAATACTTGATCAATTTTTTGAAAATTCTAAAACTATTCTAAAAAAATAGTCTGTTAATTGAAAAAAAAACAAAACAGAGTAGTTCATTCAAATTATATCTATATTGATAAGCCTCTATTTCTCATCTCTCCAATATCACCAGGTCACTGAGACAGAGACTAGTTGTTATCCACACAATATCAAGTGTCCGGTTCTTCTTTACCATCTAAATCCTGATTTAATCTGGGTGACAATGTGTCCAACAAAAACACTATTTCCTAGCTTCTTTTGCCTCTAGAGGTGACCAATGAGATATAAACAGAAGTTGTCAGATTCTAGGAAGGTTCTACAGGAGGGGCTAAGATAACCAGCATGTGTCCTTTTTTACCCATAACACTCCCCTTTACCAACTTTCTGCCAGGAATGTGAATGTGCAGCCTGGAGCTCCAACAGCCATTTTGGACTATGAGACAACCTTATGGATAGAGGGCACATGTTAAAGAAGGTAGAGCAAAAAGCAAGACTGAGCCCAGATACCTCATAACACTAAGAAGCCACCATATATACCAGCTTTGGAATTCTTTTATATGAAAGAAAAATGAGAATCCGCCTTGGTTAATTCACCATCACTAGGAGCCTCTGTTATTAACAAATGTGGTGAAAGAGACTGTCAGGTCACCTTAACTCAAATATAGATAAAATTTTAAAAAGTAACATTTTTTCCCACTTATAGTCTTTGTTTTTCAGACATACTCCTTTTGTCTTCCTACCTCACCACTGCAGTAGGATCAAGGTAGCAACGACTTTCCAAGTCCCAAGTAATCCTTTTCTTTATGCACTCTGATTGGTTCCTAAATTCCCTGTCCTGTAAAATAATAAGATAGAAACTTTTGTTCTCTTGGTGTGGCCTGACTTCATCCTGCTCAATCTGTGGGGCATTCATTTAATGAATTTAATCACAAGACGTTTATTACTTCTACTATTACTACCATAAATATAACTACTACTGTAAATACTACCACCATCATAAATTTTAGGGTACTTTTCAATTAATAAAGTACGTAAGATAAATTACTTATATTATCCTTACATCGATCCAGTACTAACTGCCAAATATTCACTCACATAACCTCAAACAGTTATTCTCAATCCTAGACGCATATTAGAATTATTTGCGAGCTTCTGAAAAAATAATCAACACCTGAGTATTGGTGTTATTTTAAAAATAAATTCTTATGTAATTGATCTGGGTTAGGGTTTGGCCCATTGTTAGTGTTTTTAAAAGCCTTCCAGGTGATTCTAATGAGCAACCAGGGCTGAGAACTAATGATTTAAACTAAACATAAAATCCAAATATCTAAAATAAAATTGATTTAAATGAAAATATAAATCTAAGAACAATTTTCACTAAGCACAATGATGAGAAAAGACATTGCACAAGTTTTTCAAATATTTTAGCTTTATCTCTGCTATTTCAAATATTTAGTATCAGATATTGAAAATAATTTAACCATCCCCATCTTACAAATGATTTTACTGAATCTACAAGAAACGATAACAAAGGTGACTACTAGGGTGATGATGTTGGAAGGAATTAGGAGGAAGAGACATAAAGCAGAAGGAAGACTTTAACTGAATACCTCTCAATTCTTATTTTGACCTGTGACTGTATTATTACCTACTCAAAAATAAATAAATTTAAAATAAAATAAACAGTAAATTTGAATTAAATCAATTATTTCATTTGCTGGACTTAAGAAGTGAAGAAGCCTTTCAATCTGAATTAGGTAACTTTTCTTTTGACATTTAATTATTTTATTTTAATAGGTAATAATATATATAAATTACAGTGACTCACAAAAATTTTATCATGTCAGCACACTGAGTTTATCACAAAAAATGGTATAACTCTCTTACCTCAGGATGGTTGAGTTCTCCTTCTTCTTCCTCATAGGGCCCACCAACAATGAATGCATCAGGAATGTTATTAGCGCCTGGAGCCAAAATGTTAGCAATAGGCCATTTTTTGGGCCGGGGAACAGGTTCTCTTTCCCCTCCGAGCTTCAGAGTTCCATTCTTGAATAAAATGGGATAATCTTTCTGCAGAAATAAATATCATATTTTAGGAAATTTTGTAAAAGAATTTGAGATAGACAAAAAGATTACTGAAGTGTCTTTTCAGTAGAATGCTGAGAATTATCTAACAGATCCTTCTGTAATTATCTGATTCTGCAGAGGGGACAGTGCCCTTCATTGTCTTTGTGTTGTTTTATAATTTTGTAATTTATAGGAAATAGATAATAATGCAAATTATTCTTGTCCACAAATGTGCAAATGTATTTTGTCCAGTGGAGATTAATTGATTATTGCCCTGTGACTGATGACAAGTTTTATGTTTTGTTTTTTGTTTGTTTTTTTTTTAGGTGAGGCAACCCTTGGTTGACCTTACAGACTGCAAGGACCTTGTCGGCTTACAATCCCTTATTTTTTTATTTTTTACACCTACAGCACCTGGTCTTCCCAGGTGGTCTCCCATCCAAGTACTAACCAGGCCCAATTCTGCTTAGCTTCTGAGATCAGATGGGATTGGGCTTGTTCATGGTGGCATGGCTGTAAATGACAAGTTTTGAATTATTAGCAAATTCATTTCAACATCCCTGATTGCTGACAGATGGGTCATTTCCTTAGATTTTCCTATGAATTGGCTTCAACCCTTTTTGTCATTTTATATGTACATGAGGTTTATAATGTAACTTTTTAAAAATTATCTTTTAAAAAACAAATTTGACAAAGGCCTAAAAATATAGGCTTTTCATATCTATAATTTATCTAAAATATACTTGTAATAAAAAATTAATAAAGATATAAATAGGAAATTTATAGAAAGGGAAATTAGAAAATCTAACATTTAAATAAAAACATACTAGTTATTAATAATAAGTGAAATGCACATTAAAACAATGAGATAACATTTGAAACCACAGATTGGCAAGAGTCTAAAAATATCAAGTGTTGTCAATATTATGAAAGAAATGGTATTCTTATACATAGCCAATGGAAGTGTAAATTGGTACAAATATAGAAAGCAATTTTGTAGTCTCTAGTAAAATTTAAAATTGGCATACAGTATTAACTCAACTATTCTAGTCCCATGTGTTAAGATTTAAAACTTTTGTAAAGAAGGAGCATTTCTGGGATGGCAGATTACGGACTTCTGAAAATCTGTTCCTCCATAAAACAACAAGAATATTAGCAAAAATTGTCAAAATTAAAGATGCCAACACTATTCAATTGGGACAGAACAGTCTTAACAAAAAGTGCTAGAAAAACCAGTTATCCACATGCAAAAGAGTATAGTTAGACCCTTACCTAACACTGTATACAAAAATTAACTCAAAATGGATCAAAGGCCTAAATCTAAGAACTAAACTATAAATATAAAAGGACATAGGGGAAAAGCCTCATGCCATTTGGTTTAGCAATGATTTCTTGGTTATGAACAAGAAAACATGGACGAATTGGACTTAATCAAAAATTAAAAACTTCTGTGCATCAAAAGATACTAACAACAGAATAAAAAGGCAATCCATAGAATGGGAGAAAATACATGCAAATCACACAACCAATACGGGATTGATAGCTAAAATATAGAAAACTCCTAAAACTCATCAACAACAACAACACTTGATTCAAAAATGGGCAAAGGACTTGGATAGACATTTCTCCAAAGAAAACATGCAAATGGTCAATAAGCACATGAAAAGATGCTCAATGACATTATTCATCAGGGAAAACTCAAAATCACAAGAAGATGCCACTTCACACCTATTGGAATGACTATTATCAAAAAACAGAAAATAACAAGTGTTCACAAGGATGTGGAGAAATTAGAAACTTTGTACACTGCTGTTGGGAATGTAAAATAGTGAAGAGAAATTGGAGGGTTCTACACTGAAAATGTAAAATGGCAATAAAACAAGAAGTATTAACTAATTACACTCTTCTAGAAAGCAATTTGGAAATCTTTATCAAGAGCCTCAAAAAAACAATACACAATCATTCTATAGAAATTTGGATGAGGAAAATAATCTGGAATTAAGAGAAAGTTTTGTATAATAAAGTGCATTATACAAAATGCATAAAACATGCATAATCTCTATAGAAATACATCCAAAATTGTTCATTTAAAAATGTTTTACATATTTTCCACCATAAATATATATTCACTGATATAAATTTTATGTAATCTATAATACACAAACTATAAATATAAACATCTATTTATAAAACAGAAGTAAACTTTATTTTTTAAAGCCTAAAATAAATCTGAGCCATTAATAGAGCTTGCTTTGAATGAAATCTTAGCAAGTGAGGAAGAGATGTCCATATGAGTGCTTAAATTTATATAAATATCTGGCTATAGGGCTTTACCTCTCCAGTTGATGGAACTTGCAGACCAACCATGTAGTTCTGCAGGGGCCCTACTGGCATGAAGGATTCAGGCACAGAGTAGGCAGCCTCCAATGTGACCTTCAGTAAATTGCCTCCTAAGATCTGGGCTGTGGTCAATAAGGGCTCTGCCACAGATACTTTAACTTCAAGACTGCACTGCTGGAAAAGAATAAAATTATGTAGCATTTTGACAATGCCAGAGGCCTCTTTTTTTTTTTTCCATTTAAATATCATTTGAATTTCATTTGAATATCATATCACTGTTTAAGGTAGAAAGGTCATTTATTTCTATACAAAGTATTCAAATAACTTTCTCTAGGTCCCATGAGTTAAAGATAGAGCCTAAAAGAGAACCTATCCCTAAGCTAGAGCCCTTCCCCTATACCATACTGAGGTCAAGTATGTATATAAATACATATAGAAGAGGAATTGGAAGGTTCTGTACTGAAATGCTAATAGTGGTTGCACATGAGTGAGATTGGGGTGCTTTTTTGCTAGTCTATATTTTATAATTATTTTGTAATTTAAATATAGCCCTTTTTAAAAAAATTTAGGTTTTTATTAAATATTTGAAAATCAGATTACTTAATATATCTCTATTTTTCAAATATGGAAAGTTTTTGGCAGCATGGGTAAGCTCCAGGAATGAATTTTTTAGAAGGACTGACAAGGATTTGATGTAGTAATATATCCAAGTAAGGCAGTCAAAGCAGCTAGTTGTTTTTTTTTTTTAAATTACAGAGGAAACAAGAATTTGTTTATTTCATTCTTTTTCTTAAGAATCAATATTAAGGGAGTCAAATATAGGGGGATGGGGGAGGGTGAAGAGGATCAAATATATGGCAGCTGAAGGAAACGACTTTGGGTGGTAAACACACAATAGAATATATAGATGTCAAATTATAATGTACATCTGAAAATTATATAATTGCATTAACCAATAAACAATGACAACAAAGAATCAGCATTAATAAGAATAATTAATATTGTTGTTAAAGAATTAAGTATCCTACTAATGGAAAATTCCCAAGTTAATTCTCCAATGGAAATTCTGATTTGGCAAATGTAGTGCTTTTTAATAAGAAATATTTTTTCAAATACATATCTATATACCTATTTATATAGACATTTTTTATAGAGGATACAATAAAAAGTAGGTTTAAAATGTGTGATTATATGCCAGGCACTTTACTATAGCACTAAGAATATAAAGATAAAGAAGACATGGCCCCTTTCAGCATGGAATTCATGTTATAATCCCATGACTTATGATAAATGTTATAAATAAGACCTGTACAAAATGTTCTAGTCAAGGAACACCAAGGAGGAAGTGGATAATAAATTATTGGGGTGGAGAGGAGTAAGAGATAGTGACATCTGAATTAACTTTATGAGATGAATAGAAGTTTAAAATCTGAATAACATTGGAAGGAAAGAGAAAATAATTTTGGACAAAAGGAAGAGTTCTATGTAAAAGGGTATTGAAACAGTATGATGTATTTAGTTCAGGTGTAAGTAAATAGTTCAGAATTTTAAGAACATAAAGCAAAGGAGGAAAATGCTGAGAGATGAGACTGAACTAGTGACAGGCTCCTATCATAAAGGCTGTTGCATGCCTGCTAGGAAATTTGGACCTTAGCATGTAAGCAGTAGGTGAATATATGAACCACACAGAAGCAAGCAAGGGAAGAGATGTGATCATATTCACTTTTAAGTCACTCTGCAAGCAGTGGTAAGGATGAACTGGATGGAGATAAAGCAATTACAAGTCTACTTGTAATGTTCCAGGTTAGAAAATAATAAGGCAATAAAGCATAGAAATGAAGCTACGAAGAGAGAGTTCAAAGGCACTAAGGAAGTAGAAAAGGCTGAATTTGATGAAAGGCAGATTTTGGAATTGATTGTAGTTAGGGTCTGAGCAGAAGAGTCACAGATGTAATGTAGATTCTATGCTTGTGCTATGATTTCACAAATGAGTGATGCTGCTAGTCAAAATAACTAAGATTAAAAGGAAGAGTAAGTTTGAGGGAGGATACTGAGTTTAGTTTTAGAATGTTGAATTTTAGGCACCTATGGGATATCATTACAGAGAAATCCAGTAGGTGACTGTAAAGGCTGACATTCTGAAATTAAGGAAAAGTGTCTGGGCTAGAGCTGTTGAATTAGAAGTCTTCAATAGTGGTGACTGTTAAATTCATGGATGACCAAACTCCCTCTCATCCAACCAGGAATGTGAACACAAACTAAGAAAAGAAGGTGGCCAAGAATAGAACTTTCACACTTAAGGGACAGGCGGAGGAGATATTTGGTGCAGGACATTGAGAAGGTACAGTCAATAAGTAGAAAATCAGAACAGCAAAGGGAAGAAAGCTTTTAAGAAAGAAGAAATGAAGAACGTGACACCTCTGGTCAATATGTGTCTGAGAAGGTAAATAAATGTCCCTAAGATTTCTAACTCATATTGAGACAGGGAATACTGGATGATGAACTGGAACCTCCTTTCCAAGTACAGTTTATATCTTTTAGTCTGAGTCTTGAGAATGACCACTGTTGATGCTTAAATATAAAATCAGTGAGAACTCTCAAACAAATGGAAATTAGCTGTCATATATTTTTTCTTGAGTATATGAAACAAGTAAATACAGGAATATTATGAGCAAAGATCATGAGAACTGACTTTGACTGACTTTTCTTCTACAATATCTAAGGAAAATCAACAGTACATAAGCTGTGAGACTGAAACAAGGAAAGCGGACTGAGCTCAAATATATACCTCTTTCCAGTACAAATCACATGGAATGACAAAAAGATAGTAAATGATATCTTTATGTCCAATTAAAGGATAATGCTATGATAATCCTGGAAAACAAGAAATGCCATCAGTAAACTATACATTTTCAGGAACCCTTGAAAGATAGACAAAAAAATTAGATCTACAAAAGAACTAAGCTAGAAGAAACCAACCACTTCCTAAAATAAGAGAAGAGGACCACAGCAGATGCAGGAGTGGACTGTGGTAGCTCCAAGGTCAAAATCAACAAAAATCAGAAAGGGGCCTACAGTGATGATTAATTAGGAAACTGCATTCAGAACAGTTGAGTCAGCTGATCCCTCCTCTTTCCTTTACTTGTGCAAAACAGAAGGTGGCTGTGGTATCTGCTGAGAGTGAGTGCACTTGCACAGAGTGGCAAACAATGTCCCAAGAAGCTAAATGATCCCCAGGAGGAATGGGAAACAGTCCAGAAGATAAACCAGTAACAGTCTACCAATTCATGCGTCCTCTCCTCCAAAACCAGAGGCAGGCTATCATGCCAGAAAGTGTGTTAGATGCATTCATATGCTATTTAATTTAATCCATCAGGACATAATTCAAGATGCATTTCCATGGTTTTAAGCCTTCCCTACTTCTACCCCTGGGCAAAGTAACCAATACCTATTCTGTGCTCATGTGCCCTGCCCCATCATTTAATCAACTGGGTTAAAATCCATAATATATAGATTATGGACTCTGCCTTATTTATATCTGTTTCCCAGAACCTAGCACTATGTGTACCTGTAAAAAGAAGGTGACTGATATATTGTATTCAACTGAATTGAATGTTGACACCAAACAGACTTGTTAGAATGAATAGCAAGCTGAAATGTTGTGAGTTAAAATCTTGTTTACCTTAACACCTGATCGAAGAGGCTCTAATGGTGAACCTGGCACAGGGTGCAGTGGCACCATTGTTTCAAATGAAATCTCTCCTGCAAAAAGAAGGCCAAGTCAAGTCAAAAAAAGGAAGAGTTGGGCAAAGATAAATGTGCTAATCTTTTCATCAAATCTCTCAAGTTCAATGAGGCTGATTTTTTCATTTCACTGAAGTTAAATTTTATGAGCTTTATTATATCTGCTTTTGCACAAATCACACATCTGACCTTCCAATAAAGGAAGAAGGTCCACCACAGCTTGACCAAGAATTAAGGTCTTCTCATCTTTCTGTTTCTTTTCCTTTGGTAAAACTTCAGTCATAGTTACTAGAAAAATCAAAACAAAGAAAATGAGAACATGTCTAGCTCATCTATCAGATAACCAAGGTGCAACAAGCAAAGTATTATCAAAGAAATTTAAGTTAAGAGAAATGAACTTGAAAACCAAGAATGCACCATTATATGGTGACTTATGGTGGGAAATACTTCTGGTGGACTACCTCAGTGACACTTTCTGTAATAACTTTATAATTTAAAGTAATAATAATAATAATGTTGGCAGATTTCTAGAGATCACATTAAACTTACAGATAAATTTAGGTAAAATGACATCTTTATAATGCTGAGCATTCCTAAGAACATGATATGCCTTTCCTTTTATTCAACCTCATGTCTCTCCACAGCATTTTCTTTACTGTTTGTTTGTATCAGGACCCAAATAAGGTCCACACAGTGATTAGTTGATATCCCGTAAGTCTCTTTTACTCTATAGGTTCCACTTCCATTTCTTTAGATTTTTCCTATTTTTATATTTCTAAGAAATTGTCCATTTAACCTAAGTTTTCAAAAGTAATGGCAGAATGTTCTTTATGTCTTTTTTAAATTGTGGCAAAATACACATTACATAAAATTTAGCATCCTAACCATTTTTATGTGTATATCCCAGTTATTAAATATATATCACCACCATCCCTCTCCATAACTCTTTTTATCTTCTAAAATTAAAACTCTATACCCACTAAACAGTAACTCCCCATTCTCCCCTCCCCCTGGTAAACATGAGAATAATACTTTCTGTTCCTATATATTTTCCTACACTAGATATACATGTGGAATCACAAAGTATTTGTCTTTTTGTGACTGGCTTATATCACTTAGCATAATGTCCTCCAAGTTAATCCATGTTGTAGCATATGTCAGAATTTCCTTTCTTTTCAAGGTTTAATATTTCATTGTACGTACATATCACATTTTGCTTATCTATTCATCCAATGAGGACCACATGCATTACTTCCATGTTTTAACTTTTGTGAATAATGCTGCTATGAACATGAGCGTACAAATATCTCTTAGAGAACTGCTATCAATTCTTTTGGATTTATTCCCAGAAGTGGAATTGCCAGATCATATGGTAATTTTACTTTTAATTTTTTGAAGAACTACTAGTTTCCATAGGTACTGTATTGTTTTATAGTCTTACCAAAAAATGCACAAGGGTTCCAATTTGTCCACATCCTTACCTGTTTTTATTTTTTTTAAGCCATCCTAATGGGTATGAGGTAGTGTCTCACTACAGTGTGGGTTTGCAATTTCTTAGCAATTAGTGATGCTGAACATTTTCAAGTGCCTATAGACCATTTGCAGATCTTTGGAGAAATATCTATTCAAGTTATTTGCTCATTTTTAAATCAGGCTGTTTGTTTTATGTTGTTGTTGTTGTTGTTGTTGTTATTGAGTTTTAGGATTTCTCTACATATTTTGGGTATTAGTCCTTTCTTAGATAACTGACAAATATTTTCTCCTGTGAGGTTTTACTCTGTGAATAGTGTCTTCTAATGAATAATTTTATTTTTTATTTTCATTAAGTTTGATTTATCCATTTTTTCTTTTGTTATCCTATGCCTTTGATATCATATCCAAGAAATGACTGCCAGATCAGATGTCACGAAAATTTGTCCTGTATTTTCTTCTAAGAGATGTATTGTTTTAGATCTCACATTTAGATATTTGATCCATTTTTAGTTAATTTTTAAAATACAGTCTTAAATGAGGGTCCAACTTCATCCTTTTACACATGGATGTCCAGTTTTCCTAGCAACATTTATTGAAAAAACTGTCCTTTCCCCCACTGAAGGGTCTTGGCACTCTTGTCACAAATCATTTGATCATATATGTGAGGGTTTATTTCTGGGCTATTCTATTTCATTGTTCTACATGTCTCTCTTTATACCAATACCACACTGTTTTGATTACTGTAGATTTGCAGTATGTTTTAAATCAAGAAGTGTGAGACCTCCAACTTTTTCAAGATTTTTTTGACAATTTGGGTCTCTTGAGATTTCATATGAATTTTAGAATGGCTTTTTCAACTTCTGTGAAAAAATATTGACATTTTGATAGGGATTGCATTGAATCTGTATATTTCTTTGGGTAATACTTATATTTTAACAATATTTAGTCTTCCAATCCATGAATACAGGATATGTTTCCATTTATTTGTGTCTTAATTTCTTTCAGCAAAGTTTTTTAGTTTTTATTGTACAAGTCTTTCATTTTTTCATTTCACAAGTCTTTTGATACTTAAGTTAATTCCTAAGTATTTTATTCCTTTTGATGCACTTGTAAATGGAATTAATGTGTAATTTATTTTTCAGATTATTCATTGTTAGTACATAGAAATGCAACTGATTTTTGTATATCGAATTTGAATCCTGCTACTTCACTGAATTCATTTATTCTAACAGTTTTTCTCTTGTGGACTCTTTAAGGTATTCTACATGTAAAACCATGTAACCTGCAGAAGATGATTTTGCTTCTTCCTTTCCGATTTGAATGCCTTTCTTTTTCTTGCCTAACTGCTCTGGCTAGAACTTGTAGTACTATGTTGAAAAGAAGTGGTAAAGCAGAAATCTTTGCCTTGTTCCTGATCTTAGAGAAAATGTCTTTTCAGTTTATATTCACTGTAGGTTTTTCATCTATGGCATTTATCATGTTGCAGTAGCTTTCATCTAGTTCTAGTTTTTTGAGTGTTTTTTTTTTTTTTCCCATGAAGGGCTGCTGAGTTTTGTCAAACTAGTTTTTTTGTTTGTTTGTTTGTTTGTTTGTTTGTTTTATCAAGTAAGATGATCATGTAGGGCTTTTTTCTTCGTTCTGTTGATTTGATGTATGGCATTGATAGATAATATGGACTTTAGATCAAAAAAGATTATGAGTCAAAATAAGATATTATACATTAATAAAAGATTTGCCTGAAATATCTTTTCCATCTTTTCACTTTCAACATATTTGTATCTTTGGATCTAAAGTGAGTCTCTTCTAGACGGATCCTGTGTTTTCACCCATTTTGCCAATCTCTGTCTTTTCATTGGACAGTTCAATAAATTTACACTTAAAGTAATTATTGATAAGGAGACATACTTCTGTCATTGTGTAATAATGCAAAAATAAAACAAATTTATTTAATATATGCTTTAAATTTTGCCCCTCATGTCCTGCAGTACTGTCTTCTTTTGTGTTTAGTTGTTTTTTTTTAAGTGGCATGTTCAAATTCCTTTCTCATTTTCTTTTCTGTATATTCTATAGTTATTTTCTTTGTGGTTACCATGGTGATTACATTTACCATCCTAAAATTATAACTCTAATTTGAATTTATAGCAGCTTAATTTCAATAAAATACAAAAACTCTGCTCTTTTATACCTCCATCTCACCCCTTTCAAGTTATTTATGTCACAAAGTTATATCTTTACACACTGTGGACCCCAAAACATAAACTAATAATTTTTTTAAATGCATCAGTCTCTTAAATTATGTAGAAAATAAGATTTGGAGTTACAAAGCAAAATTACAGTAATACTAGCTTTTACACTAATAAAGCTTTTTTCTTTAAATGTATTAGTCATTTAAATCATGTACAAAACAAAAAGTGTACTTATCAACCACTGTTACAATAATACTAGATTTTATAATTGCCTATGTATTTACCTTTACCGAGATCTTGAGAAAGTGAGAGGAGTGACATCAGCAAACATGTTGAATTAGACATACCTCATGGTTTCCCCTCTCAACAAAAACCATTTGGCATCCATCTACAGACTTAGGAGCTCTGGGATCCAACACCATAAGCCAAAGGACCCAGAAGAATATCACACACTCATGTGTCAGGTGATAGGCATACAGACTTAGGTCCCAGCTATGAACCCTGCAGTGGCCCATGAACCAGCTCCAGCCACTCTCACCTGCAGTTCAGAAGCCCCTGTAAAACACTGTCTTAGACAATCACTCATAGACGAGAGTCTTTGTGGAAGTACTGGTTTCTAGCATAGAACTACTAGCACATCAGGAGCAAAAAAAGTGGGTCTGCATGCATTGGAGAGGGTTAAGAATAACAATTTGTCTTAACTTGCATCACTCATCACTCAAGGCCAAGAGAGATCTTCTTGACCCATGATTTCTTCCATGGGGGAAGGTGAGAGTGTGCGAATGAGCTCCCATTTCCCCATCTGTGCAGGGTGCTGCCACACAAGCCAACTTTTCTCTCACCCCATCCAGACTGCTGAATTATGAGCTACATGACTGGTGGTGGAAGGGTTGGAGAGAGAATCTGGAAGACTGTCAGACAGGATTCTCAGAGGACATGAAAGAGATATGAATCCTACAAATTGCATCACAGGCTCTATCAGGAAGCCCATCCACCAGCTATAGGGGATGCCTTACCTTTGGATTACCCCCAACTAGTCCATGGGCAACCCCAGCATTCCACATGCCTCACCCACACACACCCCCATTCAGTGGCTGGCTCCCTGTGAGTTCTCTTTACAGTAGTTGCAAGAGTGAGCTGTGACAGATGGTTAGTGAGTACATGTTAAAAGTTGGCCTGCATCTGTGGGCCAGGGAGAGACCACAAACTTGAACTTTAGCACGGCCCTTGAGAAAATGAAAGGGAGGCTATCAGCACTCAGCCTGGTGGTTTGCAGTATCAATAGCATGCATACAAGCTTAAGAATTCTGCCACAAGAGAGAGCAAGAAGCATGGAGCATGCATATCCATAGAAGGTCTGAGAAAGCCTCAGAATCCCAAGTGGGGCAAACAGAGGTATTTCTTTCCTGAAGGTAGTAAGTAAAGACCGGAGGAGGTGACTATTACTTCAAATGCAAAGACTGCAATGCAAAATCTCAGGGAATATGAAAAATCAAAGAAAAATGTCACCATGAAAGGATCACAATAATCTGCCAGTAACTTATCCCAGAGATGTGTAGATCAGCAGATTACCCAAAAAAGAATTCAAAATACCTATTTTAAGGAAACTCAATGAGCTATAAGAAAATACAGAATAACGATATAAGGAAACCTGGAGAAGAATACATGAACAAAATTAGAAGTTTGACAAAAAGATAGAAATCAAAGAACATAAATTCTGAAACTGAAAAATACAATGACCAAACTGAAAAGTGTAACAGAGAGCATCAACAGAAGAATGAATTAAGCAGAAAAAGAATACGAGTTAGAGAACAGCAACTTTGAAATTACCATTAGAGGAGGATAAAGAAAAGAATGAAAAAGAGTGAAGAAAATCTGTAATCTATGGGATATCATCAAAAGAAGTAATTTGTGAAATATTGTAGTTATAGAAGAAGAGATGGAGAGAAAGGACAGGAAGGTTTTTAAAAGAAATAATGGCTGAAAACTTCCAAATTTGGAGAAAGATTTGGACATGCCCAGTTCATGAACCTTATATGTCACCAAACAAACTCAAAAAGATCTCCAAGACACACACAACAAAACTGTCAAAAAATCAAAACCAAGAAAGGAATCTTAAAAGTTGCAAAAGAAAAGAAGCTTGTAGAATTCTCCAGTGAAACTACCTCATTCTGGAGGTTTCAAATTATGAATTCAATTTCCTACAAAGTTATAGGGCAACTTTATTTCATATAGGATGAGTTGTGGTTAGTGTTTTTCAAGAAACTGGTCCATTTTGTTGTCGAATTTAAGTACATAAAGTTGGTCATAATATTTCTTTACTATCTTTTTAATATCTGCAGAGTCTGTAGTGTTATGCCATTTCATTCCCAATATTGATATTTTGTGGTCTCTCTCTTCCTAGAGATTTGTTAATTTTAATGTTTTCAAATAACTAGCTATTTATTTCATTGATTTTTCCCTATTTTTCTGTTTTGTATTTCATTGATTGCTTTTATTTTTATTATTTTACTCCTTCTGTTTGCTTGAGGTCTCCTTTGCTCTTCTTTTTCTAGATTCTTGAACTGAAGACTTAGATTATTGATCTGAAACTCTCCCTCTTTTCTAATGTATGCATTTAATGCTATAAACTTTCTCATCAGTGTTTTAGCTATGGCCAAGAAACATTGCTTTGTAGTATTTTTTTCAATGTATTTTCTTATTTCCTTTGAGACTTCTTCTTTGACATTGGGATTATTTAGAAGTGTTTTTAGTTTTCAAGTGTTGGGAGAGTTTCCTGTTATCTATTATTGATTTCTACTATGATACTATTATTGTCAGAGAACATATTTGGTATTATTTTCATTCATTTAAATGTGGTAAGTTTATGACCCAGGATATGTTTTTGGCATGTGGTCTGAGAGCTTTTGAAAATACTGTTTTCTGCTATAGTTGGGTGTTCTATAAATGCTGATTAGATCTTTTGGTTGACAGTGTTGTTTTCTTATATCCTTGCTGATTTTCTATCTAGTTATTCTATAAATTGTTGGAGGCATGTTTACATCTCCCACTATAACTGTGGATTTGTCTAGTCTGTCCTTCAGTTTTATCACTTTTTGCTTCACATATTTTGCAGCTCTGATGTTTGGTGCATACCTATGTAGAATTGCTATATCTTCTTGGTGGATTAACCCTTTTATCATTATATAATGAAGTTCTCTGTCTCTGGTTATTTATTTGCTAAGTCTACTTTATCTGATGCTAATATAATCACTTCTACTTTATTTTGATTACTGTGTGCATAATATAACTTTTTCTATCCTTTTACTTTTTACCTGACTTACGGTTCTATTTTGAGTTTCTTATAGACAGCATATGGTTGGGTCATGTTTTTTAATCCAGTAAGCAACCCTGTAGAGATAATAATGTAATTATTAATAAACTAGGGCTTAAATCTGCTGGGCTTTATTTATCCTCTTTTTCATTTGTTTCTTTTTTTCTGACTTTCTATGGATTACTTGAATGTTTTTTAGAATTCCATTTTGCTTTATAATACTTTTGAATTTATTCCTTTGTATAGACTTTTTAGTCGTTGTTCTAGGTACTGTAATACACACACACACACACACACACACACACACACACAAACTTATTACAGTCTTCATTTCATCATTTCACTAGTTTGAGTGAAGTGCAAAAACCTTACCCCTTTTTATGTCCATTTGCCCTCCTTATTTATAACTGTCCAAAATATTTTCTCAATATACATTTACAACCACTTTAGATAGTGTTATACTTTGTTTCAACTGTCTAAAACAATTTAGAAAACTCAAGAAGGAAAGCTTTCTTTATTTACCCAGTTTTTTACTTACCATGTTTTCTTACTTCCTGATGCCCCTAAGTTTTCTTTTACCCTTTCTTTCCATTTAAAAAACATCATACACTCAATCTTTTAGGGTAGGTCTGCTGGTAACAAATTTAGTTTTTTTTTTTTTCATCTAAGAATGTCTTGATAACCCCTTCATATCTTTTCTGGGTATTGGTTCCTGGGTGGACTGTTCTTTTCATTTATCACTTTAAAAATTACGCCATTTCCTTAAGGCCTCCATGGTTTCTGATAAGAAAGTGATGTCATTCTAATAATTTTCCTCTGCTCTCCTATTTTTTTCTGTGTCTTTAGTTTTCAGATGTTTAATTATGATGTTTCTTAGTATGGATTTCTTTGGATTTAACCTGTTGGGAGTTTGCTCAACTTCTTTAATCTGTACATTTATGTCTCTTGTCAAATTTAGGGAGTTTTCTTCTTTGAACACTTTTTTAGTTCCACCTTCATTCTCTTCTCCTCTGAGACTCCAATGACACTGTTAGATCTTTTATCATGGTCTCATAGGCCTCTTATGTTTTGTTCATACTTTTTAGTCTAGTTCCGCTACATGACTCAAATTAGGTAATTTCTGTTGTTCTATATTCCAGTTCACTGATTCTTTCCCCCTGCCTCTTCCATTCTGTTGTTGAGCCCATTCACCAAGCTTTTCATAGTGGTTACTGTATTTTTGTTATTGTATTGAGCCCAGTCCCAAGCTGCTGAGTGAGACGGAGGTTGCGGCAGCAACAGAAGCCTCTTTAAGAGGCCACATCCGTGAGCTGATTTTCACAGTGACAGACCTGCTCACTCTGAGCTGATTGGGCTGTGCGTGGAGGGCACCAGGGACTTATAGGGAGACATTGTCAGAGTGAGGGTTGAGGAAAAACTCACTGGGTACAGAAGTGCCAGCGATGCCCATTGTTCCCTGTTGAGCCCTCCTCCACTACCAGTGCGCCGCATACAGCGCCGCCTTAGCCGTGACATCATCAAACTGGATAATAAAGGTCACTCTGCCCAGAGGATTCCCTGAAACCCCACCTCCACCAACTTGCAGCCCCACTGAAGCCACATCCAGGTATATCCTCAGTGAGTCAAGGGGTCCTTGCTGAAACTCACACTGGAGGCAGCCTTGGCTTCTGGTGTGGCCTTGTGAGGCAACTATAAGCACAGCATCTATGGATTGCTTGCTGAATCTTAACAGGTGGCCTGGAGACACAGAGACTTGGGCTAAATTTGGCTGGCAGCTGAACCCCTCTCAGGACTGTGCCACTGGACACCTACTACACAAAATCCACACAAATAAAACTGGGAAACTTAGGAGCTTTGCTTAATACATAGAAACAGACATGGAAAGGCAGCCAAATAGGAAGACAAAGAAGCAGAAACTATATGAGAGAACGGAACAGAGATCCAGAAATAATGGAGTCAAGCAATTTAACAGATGCAGAGTTCAAAACTGGTTATAAAGATGCTCAATGAACTTTTGGGAACTGTAGATAAATTCAGTGAGAACTTAAACAAAGAGACAAAAAAAACATAAAAATGGAAATGGAAATTATAAAAGAGAACCAGTCAGAAATGAAGAACATATTACCTGAGATGAGAAGTATATTAAATGGAATTAACAAAGTGAATAGAGAAGAGGATCAAATGCCCTATCTAGATGTTAGAAAAGCCAATCAAGACACTCAACCAGAATGGCAAAAAAAAAAGATGCCATGACTATAAAAATAATTTAAGGATGATATGGGACACTATTAAGGGTCAAAATATCCGTCTGATCAGCATAATTGAAGAAAATCAAAATGTTGAACAGCTGTTTGAAGAAATGATGGAAAACTTCTCTAACCTGGTGAAAGAAATGGACATAAAACCCCAGGAAGCTCAGAGAATTCCAAAAATCAGGAATCCAAAGAGGCCCACACCAACACATGTCATAATTAAAATGCCAAAGTTTAAATACAAAGAAAGAATATGAAAAGCAGCAAGAGAAAAACAAATAATTATTTATAAGGGAACACTCATAAGACTGGCAGCTGATTTCCCAAAAGAAACTATGCAGGACAGAAGGGCTTGGCAAAAAATATTCGATGTGATGAAGACCCAGGATCTACAACCAAGCATAATTTATCCAAAAAAGCTATCATTTAGAGTTAAAGGAAAGATAAAGAGCTTCCCAGACAAAAATAAGCTAAAGGAATTTATCACCACCAAGCCATTATTACAAGAAATGTTGGAGGGACTTCTTTAAGAAGAAAAAACATGTATCAAAAACAGGAATAAAGAATGGCAACAACATTCCTATCAATAAGTGCTTTAAATGGAAAAGAATTAAGTGCTCCAACCAAAAGATAGAATGGCTAAAAGGATAAGAAAACAAGACCCCTACATAGGAAAAGGAAGGGGATGAAAAAAGATATTGTTTGATGGACCTACAAGGTATTTAAGTCAGACAGAGAAAGATAAACACTAAATGATTTCACTTATATGCAGAATCTAAGGAATTAAAAGAACAAACTAATCAAAAACAGACTCATAAATACAGTGAACAATTTGGTATCGGACAGAGGAGAGGGGGATTTAAGGGGCTGGGAGAATGGGGTGAAGGGCTAAAGAAGTATAAATTAGTACCTGATGGATGGTCATGGGTATGGGGAGCATGGCATAGGGAATGCAGTTAGCATTAGTATGTTGGCTAGGTAGAGGGTCAGGGGAGCAGTTGGGGGTATCGTTTTATGAACTATATAGATGTCTAACCAATGTATTGTATACTTGAAACTAAATTTAAAAATAATTTTAAAAAAAGAGAAATGCCAACTAAATGCAATATGCAGGTCATGATTTGATTGTAGACCAGGAAAAATAGCAATGTACAATATAAGAATGAATAATGACATTTAAATGAGGGCTGTAGATTAAATAAAAGCATCTTACCAATATTGAATTATCTGATTACAAAACTCTGATAATATAAAATGTCCTCCTAGGGAACATGCACTGAAGTATTCACTTGTTTAGAGGCGAAATATTTATAAATTAAACTCAAATTACTCAGAAACACACACACACACGCACGCGCGCACACACACACACACACACACACACACACGTTATGTGGAGAGGAAGAGAGAATGATAAAGTAAAAGGTGCAAAACAAACTTTTTTAATCTGGGTAAAATTTATACAAGAATATCTTGTACAAGCAACTTTTCTCTAAGTTTGAAATTGTATGAAAAATTTTTAATGCAGAAACCACAAAAAAGATGTTTGACCACTGCAAAAACGTGGTGTGTACATAGTCTTTTTAAAGGCTCTGAGGAAGGTCCCAAGTGAGGAAATGATAATGTTATATTTTTCTGTTCAATAAATTTTTTAAACTGAAAAATAAAAAAAAAAACCAATTAGGTTTTTCTTTATATCTTCTATTCCTTCTGAGACTTCCTATTTCTCTTCTGAATATTTCTATTTTTTCATTTGTTTCCAGCATATTTGCAATTGCCTGTTGAAGCATTTTTATCAAGGTTTCCTTAAAATCTTGATCTAATAACTCTAATATATCTATCACCTTCTAGTTATCTTTTAAACTCAGTTTGAGATCTTCCAGTTCTTGGCATGATGAGTGATTTTGCAAATGAATCATGGATTTTTTGTATGTTATGAAACTCTGGGTCTTCCTTAAACTTTCTGTTGTAGTTGGCTTTTTTTGATATCACTCCAATAAAGGAAGAAGAGGGGTACTGCTTCATTATTGCCAGGTGGAGGTAGAAGTCTAGGTTCCTCACTTAGCCTCCACTGACACTTGAGGGGGAATGGGAATTCTAGTTCCTTACTTGTTCACTGATACCACAGTGGGTGTGTAGACTCTTTACCACTAGGTGATGGTGAAAGTCTTGACTCTACACTAGGCCTACTCTGACACCACCTCAGCAGGGAGTGAGTAGATACCTTGCTACTGCCAAATTGGAGCACAAGTCCAGGCTCCCCAAGTGGTCTTCACTAAAACTGCCTAATGAGAGAAGAGGCTCATTATCAGAGGGCACAAAAAGTCCTAGATCACTACCTGGTCTTCTCTGACACCGCCTTGCTAGGGTGTTGGGGCACCTAATTTCGGCTTTGAGAAAGTGAAATTCTAGATTCTCCATTCAGCTTGGCTGTGGGTGGGGCCACAGTTTCTTTTGTGGTATTTGGAGTAGAACAGTTACTGTCTAAAAGTTTTCTGTCTTTCTAGACTGCCCCTCTCCTGGTTTTTTGGTTAGAGAGAGCAGACTTTGTTGGGCTTTTTGGTTTGGATCCGCTAGGCTTTCCAGGTTGCTGGCTTCTTCAACATCAAGACTGGGATATATGAAGCAAAAAGAAAACCTAAGGATCTCACCACTGTGTTATTCCTCAGGTCTCAAGTTTCCTTCTCTTCACCTTTCAGAGTCTCTCATGCTTGTTTTATATATAATGCCCAGTTTGTAGTTGTACTTTATATATAATTCCCAAGGTTTGTAGTTATACTTAGAGAAATAGAAAATAGTATATCTATCCACTTCATCTTTTTGGAGACAGAAGATTTGTTTTAAATTCTTTTTGATTTTGAATGACTGCATTTAAGGTTATACAGTAGTTCCTCCCTTATCTGTAATTTTGCTCTCCGTGGTTTCAGTGACCTGAGGTCCACTGCAGTCTAAAACTATTAAATGAAAAATTCCAGAAATAAACAATTCACAAGTTTTAAATTGCATGCCATTCTGAGCAGCATTATGACATCTTATGCCATCCTGTTCTATCCCATTTGCGATGTGAATCATACCTTTGTCCAGCATATCCATGCTGTATATGCTACCTCCCCATTAGGCACTTAGTAATTAGATCAACTGTCACAACATCACAATGCTTGTGTTCAAGAAACCATTTCATACAATGGATCATAAGAAAATACAGCTATAAGAAGAGATGAAATACTGCCATTTGTGACAACATGGATGGACCTCGAGATAATCATGCTAAGCAAAATAAGCCAGACAAAGTTGAAAATCACATGATATCACTCGTATGTGGGATATAAACCTAAAAGCAACAAATGAGTAGTACAAACAAACAGAGACTCATGGACATGGACTATAGACTAGTGGTTACTAGTGGGGTAGGGGAGGAGAGGGGAGGTAAATGGAGTAAAGGGGGTCAAATATAGGGAGATGGGGGGAGGGTGACGTGGGTAAAGGGGATCAAATATATGGTAGCTGAAAGAAACTGGACTTTGGGTGGTAAACACACCATAGAATATATAGATGTCAAATGATAATGTACACCTGAAAATTATATAATTGTATTAACCAATGTTACCCCAATAAACTTAATTAAAAAAAAATACTATGAGCAATTATACATCAACAAATTGGACAATCTGGAAGAAATGGACACATTCCTAGAAACATAATCTCCCAAGACGGAGTCAAGGAGAAACAGAAAATCTGAACCGATCGATTATCACCAATGAAATAGAATCAGTAATCAAAAACTTCCCAAAAAACAAAAGTCCTGGACCTGATGGCTTCATAAGCAAATTTTACCAAACATTCAAAGAAGAATTATCACCTATTCTTCTCAAACTATTCCAAAAAATTCAAGAAGAGGGAAGGCTCCCTAATTCCTTTTATGAGCCCACCATTACCTTGATTCCAAAACCAGGCAAAGACATTACAAAAAAAAAAGAAAACTATAGGCCAATATCTCTTATGAACATTGATGCAAAAATCTTCAACAAAATAGTAGCAAACCAAATTCAGCAATACATTAAAAATATCATACACCAAATCAAGTTGGATTTATTCCTGCGATGCAAGGTTGGTTCAATATCCGCAAATCAATTAATGTGATACACCACATTAACAAATCAAAAGATAAAAACCATATGATCATATCAATAGATGCAGAAAAAAACATTCAATAAGATCCAGCATCCATTTATGATAAAAACTCTCAGCAAAGTGGGAATAGTGAGAACATACCTCAACATAATAAAGGCCATATATGACATACCTACAGCTAACATCATACTCAATGAGAAAAGGCTAAAAGCATTTTCCTTAAGGTCAGAAACAAAACAAGGATGCCTACATTCACCACTCCTCTTCAACATTGTACTGGAAGTCTTAGCCACAGCAATAAGACAAGAAAGAGAAATAAATGGCATCTGAATTAGAAAGGAAGAAGTAAAACTTTCATTATTTGCCAATGACATAATACTATATAGAAAGAACCCTAAAGAGTCCACCAAAAAACTGTTAGAACTGATCAATGAATTCAGTAAAGTAGCAGGTTACAAAATAAATATTCAGAAGTCAGTGGAATTTTTATACACCAATGATGAACTTTCAGAAAGAGAAATTAAGAAAACAACCCCACATATAATTGCATCTAAAACTATAAAATACCTGGGAATCAAATTAACCAAGAAGGCAGAAGACCTGTTTTCAGAAAATTATGTCACTGAAAAAAGAAATTGAAGAAGATACAAATAAATGGATGTATATACCCTGTTCATGGGTAGGAAGAATCAATATTGTTAAAATGACCATACTACTCAAAGCAATCTACAGATTCAATGCTATCACTATCAAAATATCAATAGCATTTTTCAAAGAGCTAGTACAAAAATCCTAAAATTTATATGGAGCCATAAAAAAAAAAACAAATAGCCATGGCAATCTTGAGAAAGAAGAACAAAGTTGGAAGTATCACACTACCTGATATCAAACTATACTACAAGGCTACAGTAATTAAAACAGCATGGTACTGGCATAAAAACAGATATATTGAACAATGGAACAGAATAGAGAGCCCAGAAATAACGCCTATACGCAGACTTAATATATGATAAAGGGGGTAAGAATATACAATGGGGTAAAGACATTCTCTTCAATAAATGGTGTTGGGGAAATTGGACAGGTACGTGCAAAAAAAAAAAAAGAAGAAGAAACTGGATCATCTTCTTACACTGTATGCAAGAATAGACTCAAAATGGATTAAAGATTTAAATTTAAGATGCAAAATCATAAAACTTTTAGAAGAAAACATAGGCAGTAAACCCTCTGATATTACTAACAGGAATTTCTTTTCAGATATATCTCCTCAGGCAAGGGAAACAAAAGAAAAAATAAATGGAACTACATCTAACTAAAAAGTTTTTGTACAGCAAAGGAAACCATCAATAAAACAAAAAGACAACCAACTGGGAGAAGATATTCAATAATGATACATCTGATAAGGGGTTAATATCCAAAATTCCAAAATTTATAAAGAACTTATACAACTCAAGAACAAATAAACAAACAATCCAATTAAAAAATGGGCAGAAGATCTGAACAGATACTTCTCCAAAGAGGAAATACAGATAGCTAACGGACATATGAAAAGATGCTCAAGGTCACTAATCATCAGAGAAATGCAAACTAAAACTACAATGAGATATCACCTCACACCTGTCAGAATGGCTATCATCAGTAAAACAGCAAGTGTTGGTGAAGATGCAGAGAAAAGGGAATTCTCATACATTGTTAGTGGGATTGCAAACTGGTACAGCCACTATGGCAAACAGTATGGAGGTTTCTCAAAAAATTTAAAATGCATATACCTTTTGACCCAGCAACTGCACTTCTGGATATTTATTCAAAAAAACCCAAAACAATAATTCGTAAAGATCTGTGCACTCCAATATTTATGGTAGCACAATTTACAATAACCAAGATATGGAAGCAACCTAACTGCCCATCAACAGACGACTGGATAAAGAAATTATGGTTCATATATACAATGGAATTTACTCAGCCATTAAAAAAAATCCTACCATTTGCAACAACGTGGATGGACCTAGAGGTTATTATGCTGAGTTAAATAAGTCAGACAGAGAAAGATAAATACCATATGATTTCACTTATATGCAGTATCTAAGGAACAAAAAGAACAAACTAATGAAAAACAGACTCACAAATATAGTGGACAATTTGGTGACAGACAGAGGGGAGGGGGGTTGGGACACTGGGAGAATGGGGGGAAGGGTTAAAGTACAAATTAGTAGTTGATAGTTTGGCACGGGGATGGGGAACATGGCAAAGGGAATGCAGTGAGCATTAATATGAGGGAGGAAGCAACTGGGAGGATCGTTTTATGAATGTTATAGATGTCTAACCAATGTACTGTATACTTGAAACTAATTGAAATAAATAAATTTATTTTAAAAATTAAAAAAAAAACATTTCACATAACTTTGATTATAGTATATTGTTTTAATTCTATTTTATTATTAGTTATTGCTATTAATCTCTTACTGTGACTAATTTATAAATTAAACTTTATCAGAGGTATGTATGTATAAAAGAAAAACTATATATATCTGTATATATAGTTCAGTACTATCTGTGGTTTCAGGCATTCACTGGGGTCTTGGAATGTATCCTCTGTGGATAAGGGCAGATGCTTATACTGTATCTCTAAGTACTACTTTAGTTATAACCCATAAGTTTTAATGTTTGGTGTTTACTGTTGATTGATTCTAAATGTTTTGCAATTTTTATTATA
Organism: Eidolon dupreanum; assembly: GCA_028627145.1. Classification (NCBI taxonomy): domain Eukaryota; kingdom Metazoa; phylum Chordata; class Mammalia; order Chiroptera; family Pteropodidae; genus Eidolon; species Eidolon dupreanum. The sequence continues at coordinate 43,047,770 of CM053506.1, forward strand.
ATTTTTTCTTTGTCTTATGAAATATTCATAAATGTCCTTTAAATTTGCCAAATGAATTCTCTTTTTGCTATCTTTTTGTTATTGATTTCTAATTTTGTTGATTGTTATATTTTGATCAGAAAACTTGGTCTGTATGCTTTTGATTCTTTGGTACATGGCAGAACCTACTTTATGCCTTGTATGTGGCCAGTTTCTATAATATAAATGTTCTTTGTGTGCTTTACGAAAATATACATTACTTAATGTTTGGCATAAATGCATGACTACTAATTCTTAGGAAAGACTTTTTTCCTCTACCCAGGGCCTAGAGAGATATGAAGGTGAATGGATTTTTCTTCCTAGTCCATTCTATTTGAGAGCCTTGGGTTATGATGAGAGGGGTGGTTTCAGTCTTAACTCCCCATCTACAGCAGCCCAAGGTCTCTGTACCTATCAGAGTATTAAAATCTCCTATGCCACCACACACTGATGGAAACTGTTCAAGAGTTGTAGCTTCTAGTTCCTGCTTTGCTTATGGAACAAAGGCATAGCCCTTTCTTTCTCATGAGTTCAATGACATATTTAAAAGAATGTTTCAGTTCTTCCTTTCCCATAAAACATACTGGGAAAGAAGGCAAACAAGGTGACAGCAAAGCACACAGTACAAAAAAGAAAAAGTAAAACGGAATGTCCAGAGACTGTGAGTCAGATGAATGCCTCCAAGGGTGCCCGATTCCCAGCAAGGTCTAAGCCAGGAATCACTATCTGCAGCAGTGTTTAGCAGAAGTCATCTGAGATTTTTGTTTCAAGGTGCGATTCCCTTGGCAATTTTGAATTTGGTGATTCATGGTGAGACCGTGAAGACTATTTTCTCTCAGAACTTCAGGTGACTCCTACAGAAGGAAAGGTTTGGAAAGCATTGCTCTATAATACTGTATTGATTCCCAGGTCCCACCTTTCTGGGCTTGGGATCTTAGAATCCGTGGTTTTGGGCAGGTACCCCAGAAGATGTGCTACTAAAAAAAACTTTATACATATATGTATATAAATACATATTTATACATATAATTATATATATTTTTTATATATAAACAAAAAATACAGAGTATGGATTAAAACAAACAAACAAAAGCCTTAGATTAGTATACTGTGTGGGAACAAAATATGTCAGAAATAACACTGTATAGTTCAAAGCTATAAAAGTATGGATACAGAAACCATCTATCCATTTATCTGTTCATTCATTTAACAAATACTTTTTGAGCCCTTTTATGTCCCAGATATTTCTAGGCAGTAGAAATTCTGAAATAAGATATGACCCAGATTTCAAAAACTGCCTCTTTTAATAAGGGATGCAAATTAATAATTGCTATACAGTATGGTGAGTATACAGAAGTACAGAGAGGGTTGCCAAGTAAAATACAAGATACTCATTTTAAAATTTGAATTTCAGATAAACAACGAATAATTTTTTAGTATATGTATCAAATTTTGTTTTTTGTTTTTTTTCTAAATCTGGCAACCCTAAATACAGGAATACAAAGAAATAACTCCCAACTCTGCTTAGGAGATAAGGGCTGCAAAGTTCAGTCAAATGTCAAAAAGTTTTTGACACAAACTTGTTAAAATTTGTAGGCCATGGTCACTGCTGCCAGAAGCAAGGAGGACTCAAACTATACCGTGTTATTCCTTAAGATTAAGAAGGTAAGGTGTGTCCATCTGTCCCAACAACAGGTACTAAATACCTCAGAATTGCCTCAAAACATACTCATATAATTAACATTTTTAGAATTAACATTTTTAGAACCATAAGGACTTACAGAACACAGGTTTGTGGGAGATGTCATCTAAAGTGATTCCTCCTTCAGTATTGAACTCTAAAGTGCTAGTGAAGTTGTATTTTGCAGTTCCTTCTGGAGAAACAGTAATTTTTGCAGAGTCTCCCAGGACCACCTGATTGAATTCTGCACGAATAAAGGTAACTGGAGTATCTCCTTTAAAACCTTTCTGTTGACAGAAACATACTATTTTACAATTATACTCAAATAGAGAATTTTCCTACACATCTGGCAACCCATTTTGACTTGTACTAAATAGCACTTTCCATGTTTTCCTATCAAGCCGTGTCACAAATACAAGAGATAGGTAGAAACAAAACTAGCTGTAGCTAAATGCAACACTGTATTTATTTTTTAACCTAATGACCTGGATTTATTTAAAAATATTACTTGGTATCTTTTTTTAATTTTAAGCAGAAAGAGATTTAATGCAAGAAACTAGGTGTTCAAGTTAACATTGTATTTACATGCCATGATACTGGAGTTTTGAAAAATAACATTTATTGTGTTTATAAAATTATACTGTGGAACATTTGGGCAAGTGGAAAAAGCACACAGGAAAACAAATTACCTGTAAGGTCTAATACGTAAGCACTATTAACATTTTAGAATATGTTTTCTAGTGTTTTGTTGTGAATATATATGTGTATATGTATGTGTGTAAATGTACACACACATTTATACATACTTTATATACATACCTTTTTGACTTAATATTGAATATTTTTCCATTTCATTATTCTTAAATTTCTAGTAGTTTCATAGTATTATAGTTTTATTATTTAAATTTATTATTAAATAAAATTAATCACAAGAGAAACTCTGAAAGAATTCAGATTCTTTTCAGGAAAAAGGAACTGCTGTCTAGGAAAACAAAAATCACTTCTTGTTTTACCTGTTAACTTTAGCATTGAAATTGCCAGATATTTTACACACACAGTAATGTGAACTGCTGATTATACACTCAATAAGGAACACTGAGAAGGAAGTGCCATTGCCATGTAAAGCCAGCAGATTTGGTGATACAGAATGATGCAAAACTCCATTCCTCCCACTGATGCTCCCAACACACCTTCCCCTGACCGGCTGGTAGATGTTTGACAAGGAGACCTGAGTTCAAAGGCTAATGTACTTTTGAGAAGTATGAATAAATTAGGGATTTCCAAAACTAACTTTACCAAGTCATATCCATCTGTCACGGTGATCTGTATAGGTTTGCCTGTTGATGAGACCTGCTCCATATTGGAACTTGGTAAAGTCCCTCTGGTCTTCTCTGGTTTCTGTAAACATAATGAATGAACATGTCCCCTCATGTACCATAGCTGCAAAAGTACTCATGTTACATCATAACCAATACCGGGGTGAACCTAGAGAAATGCAATAGTCCAGCACTATTTGTGCCCTTTCTAACCTTTCCTGCTAGACAGGTAGGGCTTTAGGGAGCCTATCACAAGGATGATTCCATTGGTTAGTGCTAAAAAGATCCTCATGCATGTAACTAACCTATGAAGCATAAATTATCACAGAAAAAGAGGGTAGAAATGCCATTCCCTAAATTCCTCATTTCCCACATCCTTTGTAATGTTCTTTGACAGGTTTTTGTTTGTTTGTGTTTGTTTGTTTTAATGTGCAAAGCTCCACCCAATGGTTATTTAATTTCCCAGTTATACAAAAATATATTTTAATAATGGGAAAGAAGCAGGCACATAGAATGGTTAGTCCACTGGGAAAAGTCCTGACATATTTCTTATTTAGTCAAAGATATTTTCTAATTATTTTACAACACTAAAGACAATTTCAAAAATAAATTAGATATGTTTTTTTTTTTAAGGCCATGTTTTCTGACTCGATTCAAAATGCAACTTAACATAATTCAAACGTTAAGTTAGGCCATACTATGTTAAGTGTGTCTAGGACTGGTGGTTCAAAACAGGAGATATCTTGCTGCCCCTAGACTGTATAATTACACTGCCTCTTTCCACATACTCCCTCATTTTCCCAGTCACCTAAAAGTCTCAGGTGTTCAACACCATGACTCCAGGCTCATTCAGACCTGAGTGGCCAACAATTTTCTTATCAAGCTTACATTTGAAATGACCTTTTGTATTAGTTTCCTTCTTTTCTTTTCAATAGTACCACATGAATTAGACCTTCACTAGTTTGACCCTGGACAAATGCCTAACTTCTCTGAGCCCCAGTTTTACTTTCTGTAAAATGAATAAAAAAAACTTCTGACCTGTTTCACATTTCTTGTGAATATCCACTGATAAAGACTAATTGGAACTTTAAGCAAACAATCAGACAGGAGAGTGTACATGAGGAGGTAGGACTTATGGAAGTTTTCTCATTCTATGTAATCATGAGAATCCTACATGTGAGAACCCTACAGGAAGAACTCTATAATAAACATCTGTGGTTCTAACTTCCCCTTCCTTTAACTTCCTTTTCCCTTCTGTAACTACTCCTCCACCTTGGCAGAGGCCAGAGTGCACACCTGACTTGCCATGTCTACACGCAATGGGTTGCAACCCTTTCTTCCCCTCCTCCACTTCAATAAATCCTTTTTGGTAACCAAACACCTACTCAATATTATTTTTCAGTCGACAACACTAAAATAGCAAAACTACTTAACCTATGAAGCAAACACAAATAGCATTATTAATATGCACTGCTTCTCCTGAAGGCTCAATTACCCCCATAAAGACAGTAATCTGTTATATTTACAACCTCTGAGGGCCTGGCACCACGTCTTGTCTGCAAGAGGCATCAGCAGCATATCTGTTGAATAATGAATGCAATAAATCTGTCTAACTACAAGTTATGGTCCACATGGTCAGACGGGTGCTCCTGAACTCCCAACAAGGCACGCATTTCTTGTCATCTGTTTAGGAGAAGCTGCGGGCTGAGTCAAATTAGAAATAGGTTAGATGGAGACGATGGGATGATGTGTGGTCTAGGGACAAGGGCGCAGTCGCGCTTTCTGCGGCACAAAGCGGTAAGGGAGTCTTATGTCTCGCTTTGGGTGGAGCCCTGGGGCAGGCGTGAGCGTCCCCGCTTCGCGGAGTGGTACCGTTTAGGTTTGTACGCGAGTGCAGCCCTGCCGGGATGCGGTCTGTGCTTTTCAGCCTGGCCGTAGCTGCGGGAGCAGAGATGGAGGTAACCGGATATGGCCGCAGGGCCGCGGTAGGGAGGCCAGAAAAAGAGGGTTTTCTGAAGCGAGATAGCTGTCTTACCTGCGATAGCCGTAGATGTTTTTCGCAACTATAGCAACCAATTACCTCTCGCGAGAACTTAGTTTCCTCAGTCACTACAAGCTTATACCAAGGCTCGCGATAACGTTTTGAGGGGTGAACAACAAGGAGCGGGTCGCAAGGTGAGTTTCTGCGCCTGCGCTCCGATAACGAGCTGCAGCCTTCCTGCCTGGGTTTCCTTATGTTTACGCAGGTGGCGCTTTCCCTTGGCAAAAGTTTTGGTTAAGTGCAAAGTTTTCCACCTTTCAATATTGAGTTCTTGACCCTTTTCTTTCAATATCCCTACATAAATAAGAGGAGAAAAACTAAAAAGAAATTTTATTTAACAGTGAAATGATGCCTTTATTAAACGATTTTGAAAACAATTTAAATCTTTCTCTGTGAAAAATGCAGATAAGACAGTATTGTAAAAGTGAGCCTATCTGAAAATTATGCAATTGTATTAATCAATGTTACCCCAATAAACTTAATTACAAAAATAATAAAAATAAAATAATAAAAGTGAGCCTGACTCAGTGTTGGTGAGAGTGCAAAACAATGTGTTCAATATTTATATAACAAACAGACTTGAAGTAAATTATGTTAACGAAAAATTTTAATACATATGAAATTCAACATTAGAGTTAGAATAGCAAAATACAATAGCAAAAAACCTGGAAACAACCCGTGTCCATCAACTTGGGAAGACTGGGTAAATAAACTGATATTCACAAAACAGCATATTACAAAGCAATCAAAATGAAGGAACTAAAGCTACTCACAACATGGAGGAATCTTAACTGTACATATACTTCAAAATATGGTAATGTTAAGAGCTAGCTTGAATGGGCTCCCACTGGCCAAATCTGAGACAATTTGAGCATCAAAATTAACTGATAATGAATGACAACCCATTGACTAGAATAGGAAATACAGAAGTTCACACTGATAGAAATATATGGAGAGAAAGGAAAGCTCTAGCAGAATGCCAACTCAATAATGGAGAGGGAATGATGGAAGTAAGAGAATTACCATTTGGCACCCACTACAAAGGCAGATGATTCGGGCAGTCTTCTTCAATGGATCCTAAGGTTGATGGATGGAGGTTTGATGCAGTATAGAATATTGGCATGATTTTGGAATACTAATCAATCACAAAAGGGAAAACTAGGTTATTGAAGACACCAATACGATCAGGTGATCAAGGTTAACATCACCAGCGTTGAGAGGAGTCTACATTGCATGCTTCCTGATGAAACTTACTGGGAAAAGCAAAGTACCATTTTGAAGTATTCCTGCCATCTGAGAGACGCAGATTGTGGGCCATCGTATGTAGAAAGTAAGGCCTATACTCTTTACAACTGTTAAGGACATGAAAGACTCAGAACTCTTCTAGATTAAAGGAGCCTCAAGATACATAACAACTAAATGCAATGCGTATTCCTGTATAGCATTTTGGACCAGAAAGGAAAAGAGACATTGTTGGGACATCAGGGGAAATTTGAATGGGCTTTATGGACTGGATGGATGGTAGTGTTGTACCGCATTTATTTCTTGATGTGAAAGGTTGTTTGCTGTTGTGTAGGAGTGACCCTGTTCGGTGGAAAATACACGGTGGACTGTTTAAGAGTGAAGGGACATCATGTCTGCAGTTTGCCCTCTCAAACCTTGAAAGGGTCAGGAAAAAGGCTAATTACAAGGGTTCTAGGCAGGCACACGCACATGCATACAGAGAGTGAGCAATGAAGCAATACAATGTTAACTACTTGAAAATCTGGGTGAAGGGAACACGGGAGTTCTTCACAATATTTTGGCAACTTTTCTATACATTTGAAATTATTTTAAAACAAATCTTTAAGCTATACACACATACATATCATTCTCCATTAAACTCCATGCTTAGGATACAGAGTTACCGGAGCCAAATTTTAAAATTGTTTTATTTCTGCTAATAAACATATTGTGGACAAAAAAGAGGCCACATACTAAACCTGACCAGCTCAGGGGATGCATGCAAGGTGAACCTTAAACACTCAGAGACCAAAAGTAATCACATAGGATGGTCTGAATATAAAAATTCCTAACTAAAAGCAAGTCATAGCCGGTAGTCACATCCTAGGTCTGTAGCTTCCTTGACAAAGGTCAGTCTTTACCTTAAGTGAGTCTATTGTCTTACATCTAAAATAACATACCTTTGAAATGTCAGATAATCTCCTTTTCCATGCCCCTCAGGGCACAACTACTCCACCAGAGCACAAAAGACCACAGAACCTCATATCTTGTTCCTCCCGAATACCACCTCTTTGTGCTATAAATATTAACCATCCTTTATCTACCATTGTAAAAGTCCTCTTCTTTCTGTTTTACTTTTTATCCAAACTCAGATTTCCCTGTTTTGCTTTCTCCCACTGCCTTAATCTATTACCAATGGATTTCATGTAATCTTCCTCATGTCTCCTCTTTTTATTCTGATGTATAAAATAAGCTGCAAAATTCTTATTTTCTGGAGCATTTTCTCAATCTGTTGAGATTTTGCTTCCCAGCAGTTATTGTCAGTTTGGCTCAAATAAACTCAAAAAATTCTCTACAGGTTTGGACATTTCTCACATCGACAATATTAAAATTATAAAAATTAAGAAAAATATTTTAACTTGCAGTGTTATAATAAAAGGTTCTCAAAATAAAACTATGGAAATATTGAGGAAAGCACTTCTCTCTGAATTTTTTCCCAAGTGAGAGCTGTGAGTCTGCATTGAGACAGCCATCTTACTTAGAGCTCAGCATGCTTTTTTACATAATAAACTAGGATTAGGACTAAGTCTTTGCTAGGGAATTGTTATCATGGTCTTGGTCTACTTAGTATTTTGTTTCAAGGCCCAGGCAAATGAGGATAAGTAACAGGTGTCACTTTTTAAAACATAATTAATCCTCATTGGACTGTATGGTGCCTGAGTAAAAAAGCTGCATCAAAGTTCTTTTATTCTAGAGTGCTTACTAGTGGCCACTCTGAATTTCTTGTAGTCCATATAAGGAAAGACTTGTTTTTTTGACTGATTTAAAACATCAACTTGCATATGGAAAAAATAGAAAAGGCCCTGTTTAGTGCTATAGAAAACACAACAGTACTGAAAATCAAAATTAAATCTACATACTCAAACCAATTTTGGGGGAAAAAAAGCTATAAAATTTGAAATAAAATTCAAATTTCTTAGTCTGAGTTTCAAAGACCTCCACTAAATGACGTACTATTTCAACGAACTCTTTTCTCATTATTCCAAAAGACTTGTTTCTAATTAGCTAATCTTTTATTTCCAAAGCCAATTTATTTGACAAGATCCAATAACAAAATCAAATATGTTGTTCATCCTCAAATTGATCTACAGATTCAAAGTATTAACCATTAGCATCCCAGATGATTTTTTGCAGAAATTGATAAGCTGTTTCTAAAATTAATATTGAAATGGAAGGGACTCAGAAAAACTAACACAATATTGAAAAAGAACATAGTTGGAAGATTCACACTTTCTAACTTATTATAAAGCTACTGTTATTAGTAATCACGTACACTAATCAAGGCTTAAGGATAGACATATAGATAAGTGGAATAGAATTGAGAGTTCAGAAATAAACCTTTATATTTATGGTCGATTTTTGACAAGAGTAACAAGACAATTCAATGGGGGAAAGGATGGTCTTTTCAACAAATAATGCTGGGACAACTGGATATACAAATGCAAAAGAAAGAAGTTTGACACTTATTTCACACCATACATAAAAATTAACTAAAATGTCAATGACTTAAATCTAAGAGACAAAACTACAAAAGTTTTAAAAGGAAACATAGGGATTAATCCTCATGAGTTTGTATTTTGGCAATGTTTTCTTAGGCATGATCCTTTAAAAGCACAAGCAACCAAAAAGAAAAAAATTAGACTTCATAAAAATATGAGTTTTGTGCATAAAGGAAACCATCAAGAAAAAGACAACCCACAGAATGGGAGAAAATATTCGTAAATCTGTACTGTGTGTATATATAATTTTAAAAGTAGTTTTTACATTAAAAAAAAAAAACAACTTTCTAGCTGGAAGAGACTGCCCCACCCTGGGTAGCCAGTTTTTAGAGACAGCGAAGGGCCCAGCCAGGGGCATACCTTTTATATGCAAACTAACCAGCCCAGAGCCATACCTCCTGTATCTGGCCCTATAGCCCAGAAGCAATATTTTTCTGCCTTTATCACTCCAAGGCCAGGTACTAGGCAATTAAAGACCACCCAAAGTTGTTAGTAGTCGTCAACCCTAAAGTGCTTTACCTGCTCTAACTTGTCTTTCCCTCAGAAACCCAAGTAAATAAAGGCCATGGCCTAATCACATACCCCAGCCAACCGTCTTCTACCTCTTTACCACTCTGGTGTCTTTCCCTTGTGGCCCTGTGTGTGCACTGCTTCCTGTCTCTATGACATTTGAGTATGATGATTTTCCCACACCTCTACTGTGTCTCATTTTGTGGCCACACCTGACTATAAACCAAAATTAATTTTAGATTATAATAAAGAATAAAAAGCACTTATTTGAGCAAAAGGCGCTGCAGCCTGCATATAGATTCAGGTAGTGGATGAACTGTGTTCCACCAAAACAAAGAGGACACCTTTTATAGCAAAAGTTCCCACCCAGGTTCTCAATTAGGTCCATTTTATGTAAATGAGGTATCCAAATTGTGCAGTTCTGATTGGACAGGGCAGGTCTCAGTCCCTGGTAGTAAAAAAAGAAACCAGGGTTTCCTTGCAGTGTAAACAAGCAGGACATAGTAAAGGAACTCTGAGGTTCTTCCTGGTATACAGAGCACAGAAGGAGCCTCTGTCAGCAAATGGCCACTAGACTTATTCCTAAAATGTAGGCCCTCGGTTGACCATGGGCATGTCCATCTCAGTAGACAAATTTCTTCTCAGGGTCCACAAGACTGACCATATCATAAAAGTATATAAAACAAAATCATATCTGATGAGGGTCTACTATCCAGAATATATAAATAACCTTTATAACTCAACAGTAAAGACAAATAACCCAAATTAAAAATGGACAAAAGTATTTGAATAGACATTTTTCCAAAATGGATGTGCAATCAGCATAAGAAAATATGTTCATTAGCAATTAGAGAAATACAAATCAAAACCACAACAAGATGCCATTTCACATCTACTAGGATGGCTATAGTCAAACACATAGACAGTGATAGTGCTGGTGAGGATGAGGAGAAATTAGAAACCTCATTCATTGCTATTAGGTAAAATGGTGCCACTGCTTTGGAACAGTTTGGCAGATCCTCAAAAAGTTAAACACAAAGATATTATATGATCCAGAAATTCCTAGTTCCATAGCCAAGAGAATCGAAAACACGTGTCTGCAGAAAAATCTGTACATCGATGTTTATGGCAGCATTATTTATACTAGCCAAAAGGTGAAAACAACCCAAATGTCCATTAATTGATAAATGGACAATGTATATCCATATCCATACAATGGATTATTGAGCCATAAAAAAAAAACCTGAAGCATTGATTCATGCTACAACACAAATGAATCTTAACAGTAACATAATTGAAAAAAAGCCTGATACAAAGGGCCATATATTAATTAATTTCATTCATATGAAAAGCCAAAAATAGGCGAATCCATAGACAAAAAAGTAGATTAGTGATTGCCAGGGGCTGGGCAGGAGGAGGGGGAATGAGGAGTGACTGCTAATGGGTACAAGGTTTCTTTCTGGGTAGTGAAAATGTTCAAAAATTGATTGTGGTAGTAGTTACACAAATTTCAAATTATGCTAAAAACTACTTTAAAAGGATGAATGGTATGTGAATTGTATCTCAAGTGTTTAAGTTTTAAAATAACCTACCCTTCTTTCTCATCTTTACCAAACCCTATTGGTTACTTTTTCAACCCTAGATCAAAACTGAACTTTTTAAATAAAACTTATAAAAAGTAATTACATCTATCTTAGCGCATTATCCTTCTACCCATGTATCTTGCTTTTGCTTCGTACTGGACTTGTACATGGGTCTAAGAGTAAAGCTGCGTCTTATACCATCTTCTATGCCCTTTGGTAATTACACAAATGTGCAATGAATTATACTTGATATTTACTATTCTTCCCCTCTAGTTTTAGTATAATCATTTACCAAATCTATATTAAATATCAGCTTTGTACCAGGGAGCTCAGCACAGAGAATAAAGTTCTTATCCTCAGCAGAATTTATAATCTAACATTTACAATTTCTTTGTATCTTAATTTTTATTTAGAACCCCCACTAGATTACAAACTTTCCTTTGTATTTTCCCTGACTACTTATTATAATGCTCAACATACTCAGTAATTGCTTGGTACTAAGGATAAACCTGTATTTTGAAATCACCCTGCTGTATTACTAACTCAACTCCTGAACTACTTCTATAAAAAAGTTAGGTTCAGGAGTTGAGTTAGTAATAGAGCAGGGTGATTTCAAAATACAGGTTTATCCTTAGTACCAAGCAATTACTGAGTATGTTGAACATTACACAAAGAGCTAGGACCATTCAGTTCTGCCAGGGAATTGATTTAAGCCTCATTTGCTCATTAATTGCACACCCCTTATGTGTCAAGCTTCACTTTCTGAAATCATGATTAAACTGCAACTAATTTTAAAGTCTTTCATAAATTTAAAAATCAAGGGCCAATAAAGATCTTTAGGGGATTTCAGTAGGCATAAAAGTAGGCTATGTATTTTATGCACATAAATATGTAATCCTTTTTTAAAAGTTGCCACAGGCAATGCTAATCTATTTTCTATGTGGAAAGATTAGTGTTTATAAATACAGAATACCAATTTATGTAGGTTAAAAGAGCTGAATTTTTTTAAATAATATAGTTTTAATATACCACCAACTACAACTGCCCAATGGACCCAGTAGGACTTTAAAAGGCAGAGTTTTCAGCAACCTTTTTTAAAATTCAATATTATCACACAGAATTAGAGATTGTTGTGATTTTTATTCAATTTGGTAGCCTGATTAGAATAAGAGTAGTGAGAAAATTATGCTTTACAAACATTGCATTATTACTACATCATTATAATATGGCTTTATACTGATTTTATGTTTTATTAACATCAGAATTAAGGCAATAACCACATGTGCAAACCAAGCACAATACCCTGACACAGTCCCTAATAAAAAGCTCTTTTGGTTAGGTAATGGTTGTTGATATTTCTGCATGCAGGTCAGTCATTCTGCTTTGAAGAATAAGCTTTGAATAGCTTCATTTATTTAAAAAAATCCCTCCTACTGGCCAACGATGGCCAGAAGAAGCCTTCGGTAATCTCCACTTGTGTCACTTGCAATCATTGTGCCGAGGGTCTTCTGATACATCTGATTGAACATCTGTTTTATTTGTACAAGATCAATCTGCATGCAAGAGATGATATTTGTGATGTTAGAAAAAGGGTGTCAAAAAAAACCCTAGTATTTATTAGAATTATTCTTTCATAGTGAAGAGATCCTAATTATGATCAAAGCAAAGGGAGAAAAATACCAAGTGACTTTTTTCGAGTGACTGACACTATATAGCTAGCATTCATACTAGTGCTAGAATCACCCAATGAAGGTTTGATTCACAGTTCTGTAAAAATACTGAATAAGAGTAGTACCAGTTTCATCTATTATTCCAAAAATATTAGACATTTAAAAAACATTTGATAAGAGGGCTATTTTCAAAAACACAAAAATAACAAGTGTTGGCAAGGATGTGGAAAAGCTAGAACCCTTGTGTATTTGCTGGTTGGAATGTAAAATGGTGCAGCCACTGTGGAAAATGGTATGGTGATTCCTCAAAATAATAAAATAGAACTACTATGTGACATAGCAATTCTACTTCTGGTTATGTACACAAAAGTGCAAGCAGGGACTCAAATATTTGTACACCCATGCTCAAAGCAGCATTGTTCACAACAGCCAAAAGGTAGAAACAACCCAAGAACCCACTGATGGATGAATGGATTAAAGAAAGATAGCGTATACATACAATAATAAATAATATTATTCAATCTTAAAAAGGAAATTCTGACACAAGATACAACATGGATGAACCTTGAAAATGTGATGCTAAGTGAAAAAGCCAGTCACAAAAGGGCAAATACTGTATGATTCCACTTATATGAGGTACATGGAGTAGTCAAATACGTAGGAACAGGAAGTAAAATGGTGGTTGCTAAGGGCTGAGAGGAGAGAATGGTGAATTGCTGTTTAATGAGTATGGATTTTCAGCTTTATGAAATGAAAGAATTCTGGTGGTGATGGCTGTACAACAATGCGAATGTACTTAACGCCACTCTTCAAAATGGTTAAAACGGTTTTGTTATGTGTATTTTACTGCAATTAGAAAAAAAAGATCCTGCTTAGAAAATTTAAGTCTAAAAAGAAATACACAAAAAGTTTCTTTTTAAACACCATATTCTGGCTATCTTTTTAAAAATAATTTACCTTCTTTAGTATAATTTAGTAGTATATATCTTTCAACTTAAAAATCCAATAAATATAAATATCAAAGAAAGGAAGACATTTGAGGCTATATTTAGGTAAAGAGATAAACATGAGTTTTTAAAAAAATTGTTCTATAATTAACAAGGTATACTAAATTTCCATAATTTTTATATCCAATAGGATTAATCTACATAGGTCTTTCATACAATTTTTAACAAAAGCAAAATGAAAACCAAAAGATAAATATCTTCCAACCTGCCATAAACTAGTATTCTTCACAGCCTCTTCAACTAGGAAAATCTCTTGGCACTGAGGATTTACTGAAGTACAGAACAGTGGTCTGTTTCACTAAAGCAAGGCTCAATCATGGCATGAGGGAAGCGAACACTGCTTTTTACAAACTCTACAGGCAGTGACAAAGACAGCTCTTTCTTAACATCGTTCCTGAGGGACTAACAACCAACAAAGGAACTTTTAAGAAATCAACATTCAAAATCAAGTAAGATCGGACAAAAAGAAAAAGCCTCACCTCACTTCGAGTGACCACAATCCTGACCAAGGTGGAGTCATCTGTGCCGGCACCTTTCATAGAATAGTACAGCCTCTCAGCAAAGAAGGCAGGGCGGTTCAGGGCACACTGCACTGCAAGTTAGAGATGCTTCAGACATGGAATCACGACTTGACAAACACATCCATGCTCTAGCTTCATTTATCACTTCTAGCCTGCCTCTGATCATTTTCTATGTAATCATCTCAGAAATCTGAGGTGAGTTAATAATGTCCTCCCAGCTTGATTTTTCTCAACATTCATCCTTTCTAGATGCACCAGACAGGCTACTTTCAATTCTAGAAGATTTCCTCTGGTGCCCCCAAAATCATTTTCTCTCCATAGATGCAGTAGTTTAGATTTTAGTAGTTTAGTTTTTTTTACATTTTTCCCCTTATAGTGATATCTGTAGCAACTATGCCCTAGTAATATCTTACTTAAAAGGAATAATGAGTTAAATCTGAATTCTAGAAATCAAATATATCATTTGCCTGAGAAAGGATATGATATACACTCCAACATAATAAAGAAAGCACAGATTTGAGCAGACTTGGGAATGATAATAAGAAATCTGACATGTTTTCTCTTGGGAAAGTTAACTTAGCAAAGTCTCTTCCTATAAATGAAAGAGATATACTAACTGTATGTTATTAATTTAGCTACAATTACTATAGTACTATTTGTAAGACATTTAATTGCTAATACCAATGTGTTACTAATACTCTTTTTAGTCCTATATGCTACATGAGAATGAAATTTCCATTTTGTTGGACATTTGAATATCAGGACACCAGAAATTAGGTTAATTTCAAAAGAGAAAAGGATCTCATTGGGCGGAATACTTAAAACGTGTTTAGGGGTTGGGGTTCAAAATGACGCTGTGTGGTGGCACTCGTAGTTGCTTAGTGCTTCCCCATTCACCTTACTGGAAATGCTACAGTCTGTCATATATTCTTGTATATGCCTCAAGAAGGGCACATAGTTATAATAAAGATCAAATAATTCCAAAACAACCCTAATTGATCACGCCACCCTCCATTCATAGGGAACTGCATATAAAAACATAGGATTAGCTCAGCCTCTGCCTATACAGATTCCAAGGAGGCCACATTAATTATTATTACTTAATAGGAACAACTAGTCAAAGCCTCACTCATTTATAAACAAAACAGCAAAACACAAAAGTATCTTACAGATGGTCTTCAAACCACTTTCAACATTTCCGGAAAACTCACGGCCAACACTGCTTAACAAATCTCTATTAGCCATCTGCAAACAAAATGTATAAGAGTTAAAATACTTTCACCCCTTAAAACAGAAGCCAGGTCTTCAAAAGTAAAGCTCATACCCTGGAATAGGCTTCCATGGTAGCTTTCAGCTGAGGAAAGCTTCTCGTGGCAAGAATCATGTTAAAGCAAGATTCATCTGTCCCCAGTCTCCCCTCACCAGCTTGATAGAGACGTTGAGCATCTTCCTGAGCCAACTGATGGTTAACATTCTGGTTCTCGTCACGATTTCCCTGCAAAAGAGGAAGGCAGGAATTGGAAGCAAATGATACAGGATCTTAAAATTTTTTTTTCCAATCTAGTCACTTTTGGACTTAAAGGGACAATTTACTAAAGATTAATGCATCAAGTTTGTCACGCATATCTTTCATTTTCAAAGAAAACTACACTAATGTAATTAGTACTTTATTACACCGCCAACTTTGAATTTCATAATATATGATCATAGTTTAATAAGATTATGTTAAAATGAGAGGTTTTCAGGGCTTTGAGAGCTAAATGAAACCAGAAAAGGTTTCCATAAAAAAAATTACATACACATCTACATGATTTATACACACATCTTTCCCCTAACAAAAACAAAAAGACAAATATCTACTAGGAGATATAAACTACCACTTTTGAAGAAATTCTAATTATCTGTAGCTAGGATTTAAGATCAATATGCATTACATTTAATTCCATTTTTATTCATTCATGCAACTAAAAAGTAAAAGGTATAGAGCACTTTTTTGTGCCAGGCTATATGAGTCAGGGTTCTCCAGAGAAACAAAACCAATAGAATGTGCTAGGTGGAAGAGACTCAAGACAGACAAGGTCTCTGCCCTCAAGAAATTTAAGTTAAGGCAGGGAAACATACAATATGGAGGCTTCATGAACTTCCTTCCTTTCATCCAAATGTAATCTTAATATATAAGTATTTATTATGAATGTAGAAATAAAAATGATGCCAGAGCTTTTTAGAAGAAGCTATAAATAATTCAAGTTCTGCTAAGCTGTTCCAATCTGTATACCAAATTCTCCCCTGGGATAGGAAGGAGGGAAGGAGAGGTAGAGAGGAAGCTCTGAGCCTGAACAGGAGTAAAGCTGAGGTGGACAGCTGGTTTCTCTCAAAAATGGAAACACAAACCCAAACAAAGGAACGGCTGTTCTCTAGAGTCTCAGTGTCTGTCTGAGGAGCAAAATAGAGAGGTGTTCCTTGAAGGTGGGAAATTGTCTTCTGAAGAGCCCTGGGCACAAGGAATATGTAGAAGCATATTCTAAACGGACAACTGAATATAACACAATAAAAGGTGCTCAGGAAAAACTTCCCACATTAGTGTCTTTAGATTCAAACACCTAATACAGATCAATTTTCCTAGGAAGCCATTCTTCTGCTCACTTCCTGGAAGAGGTCCCTTTACTTTAATAAAATGGCTGGGCCTTGAATCCTGCATAAAGAGACTCAGTATCTCATATAAAGTCTCAATAATCATTTTTTTAGCATTAAATTTCTGTTCCTGTTTCCTTCTTGTTCTTTTTAAATGCTAACCTATTCCCCGGCTGTTAGCCATTCATTGTCTGTATGTAAACTTGACTTCCTCCTGCTCATTTGCTTTTTTTTTTTCATTTCCATCTCCACTCACTCTGGTGTATTATCTTTTCTACAACTACCTTCTTTTGCTCTGAAGAACCTCTCTTCTACTGTGAGATCCCTCAAGATTGTACAACCTTGTGTACAAGCAGGATAGCCAATAACTCCAGATACTGAATCAGTGTGCTAGTCTTGTATCTCTTTCAAATATACCCTCATCATCTCATTCTAACTATGTTTATAATATCATCCAAAGACCCTATTTGGAGAATTTTCTGTCACCTCTCCAGCATATCTGTGGAGTCAGAATAAGAAAGATGCTAATCACAATATTTCTGTGAATTCTAAAACATTCTTCTGCATCTGTGGCTCTCCCCACACAGTTGTCTCCTCCTACAGCACTTCCATGGCAGTCCTACTTATCTTCAGTTGATGGCCCAACTTAACTGGCAGTACAATGCTAAGCTTAAAAGTACAGATTCACCCCCATCTTAAGACACAGCCTCAAGGTGATTTCTGATTCCATACAATCTTAAAGAGGTTAATTTCTGATTCCTTACAGAGCCAGATCTACAGAAATAAGTCCTAGTAGTGACAACAAAGAAATTTATACATTGGGTTCTGTGTTGTCCCTCTTAAGACTAGAAGATTTCAAGGGGGCTAAATATTAAAAAGAATAAAGAATGTTTACTGGGAACAGGCAGTAAAGAATGTTCCCTCCACAAGGATACAAACATTTATTCTCTACTCACCTGGCACATGGAAACAAGTAAACGTTCAAAATGCCCTGATGTATCTGACCTAATGTCCTTTTCAAGGTCTCGTCCAAATTCCGATTGATAACATCTGACAATTTCTCGGATTTCCTGATTAGTTCTTGTGCATAAAATTTCAATCAATACACGTTCCTGAGTTCCTGCTCCCTATGTGAATGAAGACAGGAGAATTATATAAAAGAAAAAACAAACTCTGAAAGTTATTAAATCTTACTGTTCTATCAACTATTTCTTTGACTTCCGGAGCTGAAAAAGCTCTATAGATTCAGACAATATGAAATAATGTACAGATTTAGCTGTCACTGTAAATTCAGAACTGCTGTAAGTTGTGGGGGTTTTGAAATAGGATAAAATATTCAAAGTAAATAACATATAGTACCTTCATTGCATTCCGTAAACTCCAGGCATCGTAATATGTAGTTGGCATGAAAAGGGCAAGGATCAATTCTTCCATATTTCCACTTAACTCTGATTTGAGATCTTTGATTAAATCCTGTTTAATTACAAAAAAAAATTCTGTTTAATTACAAGTACAAACTAAGTATATGCGCTCTCCAAATTTTGTTGCTTATATTTTTAAAGGGAAGTATGGAAAAATGGAATTGAATTGCTTTATGAAACATAAATTTCAAATCTAAATATTATACACTATTAAATAAATATATACAATTAAAGTTTGTTACACTCAAGCAGATGTATTCTACTCATTCTATCAATAAACACTTAATAAATTCTTACTGTAGTCCCATCACTATACCAGGTACAAAGACAAGAGATACATGAAATAAAGAGTAAATCAAATGAACAAGATGATAAACAGATACTAATTAGTATAAGAAACTACTCTTGTTCTATGAAGTAGAAATCATCATCATGTTCTTATTTGCAAAGATAAACATTTAAAAAGAAATAAGGCAGCTTGTTCTATAGCACCAGATGAGTAAGTAGCACAACAACAAATAACAGAGAAAGTTAAAATGGGCTACAGACACAGAGAAAGCTTTAGTACAGATCTTGAAAAGTATATAAAAATTAGCAGACAAAGAAGGAGGAAGGTATTTCGGGTGAAAAGGTTCCCAGCCTTGGCTATGCATTAAAATCATCTGTTGAATTTTTCTTTAAAAAATAAAATGTTGAAGATAAATACTCAGATCTACATGCATTTATAAGTTCTAAAGGAGAGTATGATGATCAGCAAAAGTTGAGAATCACCAGTAGAGAAGCAAGAATGAACAAAGCTTATTCAATGGAACAATAAGACAACCAATTTGTTAAAGGAGAATGTTTTCACAGATAAGTAAAACAAAGTTATAACTATATGCTTAGATTATTGCCTTGAATATCAAGCTAAATAATGTGAATTTGATTCTACATGCTGAGAAGAGCCTTGGAAACTTTTATGCAAGAAAATGGCATTGATGTGGCAACAATGGACTATGATGACAAAGAGGCTATAGATGAGAACGTTTAGGATACCAGAATATTTAGATAAGAAGAAAGGCTTAAACTTCAGTAATAGCAATGGACATGTTAAGAGAAAAATGAGACAGAAGACACAGCTTCAAGGAGCCCTTTTACAGATTATGTCAATAAGACATAGTCGATAACCAGTTGCTAGAATAAAGCAGAGCCTGGCATACAATAGGCAGTAAATAAATATTCAGACTGAATTGATGAAGAACAGGAATCAAAGAAGATCATGGCAGCCTAGACAAAGAGTATTTTTATTAGTTAATAGAAATTTAAGAGAAAAGGTAGCTGGGGATAAGGAAAATAGACTGTGAATTTAATTTTAATTCTAAAGTGATATATAAGAAAATTCAGGACAGCATAGCACAGACTGTCTTATGAACTACAGAAATTCATAATATGGAATATGCTTTTGTGAGAGAAGTGAGTCTGACGTTAAGCTCTAAAGAAATATAGAATCTGTGTCATTTAATTAGCCTTAAGACTAAAGATGTGGATCTGGGCTGCAGAGAGGGAAAAGCAGAGTAGAATAGATAAGGTGGGACCAACCAATGGATCTTCACTCCCATTCTGAGAAAAGTAAACTGGATCTGGAGAGTATCAGTAAATTTTTAGGATTCCAAGTTAAATGGCAAATGAATGCTACCTAGGTTTTCCCTTTGTAGCGATAGCAACCTTTTAGCCATAGAATCTTGCTGTATCTAGTCACAGATCATCCACTCAACAAATATTTATTAAGTGGATATTTGTTATTGTTCCTGTACTTGGTGCTATAAATGCAAAGACAACTATGACATGATTTGCCTAATGGGGAGCTCAGTTTTGGGGGGTGGACAGTGAGATCAGTTATAGCAGAGGTTTTATACAGCGCTATGGGACCACAGTGGAAGAAGCAGCTAAATTCTGCCCAAAGCAGTGAAAGAAATGCCACAGAGTAGCTAATTTAAGTAAAAACCTGGTGAAGTTGTTTGCCATGCAGAAAAAGAAGAGGTGTTCTAGGCCAAGACAACAACATAAACCAAACACAGAAGTATAAAGTTCCATACAATCATAAATACAGGATATGTTTAGAGGAAGGGAGAGGAGTGGAAGATGATGCAAAGGACCAAGAATAAGCAGTGGCTACTTAAGAAGGCTTTGAATTCCACTATGTGGAAAAGATTAAAAACCAAGCTACAGATTATGGCTGTGGTCATAATCTACTTTCTGCTGAATGTCTATCACACACCAGACACGGTATAACATGTGACTATGAGGTCACGGACTACCCTGGAATTAGAATAGCTGTCTCTACTTTGTTCTACCAGTACTAATAAAAAGATAGTATTCAACCTGACATGAATGCAGGGTCTACAGGCCATTGTTCATGCTCACTCAAGAAAAAAATACCTTGCCATACATGGTCTTAAAAGCTGCTTTAATTTTTTGCCTTTGATCATTGGAACGGTTGGCCACAACATCCACGATTGCCTGTTCATCTGTCCCTGGAAGAATCATACATGTTACAGTAAGGATAGTCTGTGTTAGGTGCTCCTTGAGGACATCTCTTAGACACTTATAAAGTATCTGATGCCAGATTAAATTGAAGTATGTGCACACAGGCTGACACATAAACTTGGTTTGATATAAAGCTTATTTTTACTTTCAATTTAATAATTTGAACTTACAAATAAGACAAAAATCTGTTTTCCTTACCAAAACCCTTCATTGCTTTACGAAGAACTTCTGCATCTCTCATAGCATCGAAGTTGGTAGCTGGTCGGATTGTTCCTTGAGCTCCCTGTGTCATTGCAGCGGGCTGAGAACAAGAGGCATAAAATCCAAGTCAGTTATCATGGTAACCATTTCACAATATATACCTATGCCAAATCATCATGTTGTATACCTAAAACTAATACAGTGTTATATGCCAATTATATTTCAACAAAACTGAAAAAAAATGAAAAAAAATTTCAACTGCTTTAATAAAATAAATACAAATTTAAAAAGAATCCAAGACAGGATTCTCTGCTGACAAGATGACAACTCAAGAGTTCCCCAGTCAACACTCTCAGGCAAAGTGGCCAGTGTTTGGGTTTTAGGACAAGCATATGAGCATTTTATTATCAGGGCTCATTCTGGAACAGGTGGGAAAGACCTATCGTCCTGCTGCCAAGAGACAGCCAGACACTAAACTTTCAGGAGACAAGATAGTCAAGCTTGTGAAATTAGTCACAACCTTTCTATGCCTTGAATCCCACTTGGTAGTCCCTGGAATACAGAATATGTTTAGAGGGAGGAAGGGGAGAAGATGATACAAAGGACCAAGAACAAACAAGGGTTATATAAGTCCTTGAATCTCACTGTGGAGAGAACACTGAGAACCTTCAAATTTCACTTGGAATTCCTTCTAGGTAGAATAGGAAAAAGAAAACAGATTACCCCTAGATAGTGTGAGATGAGTGGCAGTGTTGATATAAAGATAAGAATATAAAAATGGCTTTAGTAAAGTAGAACATGAGTTGCCCAATGAGGTTTTGAACAAAAATATAATTTTGGTAATATCTCTTCATTTCCTCTATGGGTCCTGATTATTAGACATGAAAGAAAACATTTTATATTAAGGGTCTTGATTATTAGACATGAAAGAAAACATTTTATATTAAGGGTCCTGATTATTAGACATGAAATTATATTAAATTTTTATATTAAGAAAAGCACAAAAAAGGGGAAAAAAGCACAGAATGAAAGTGATGATTAGAATATTGTACTAACAGGTATAATATTCTTCATAGATTTTATAATAAAATAAACCAGAAAGCAAAACAAGGACTATAAACTACAAATTTATGAGGAAAATTTTTTAAATAGCCATATAACAAATACCACAGTAATAAGTGTTTCAGGCAAGACTTATCAATGGATATTAAAATTAGTGGGTAAATGTATGATGAGAACCAAGATATTTGCACAGTTTAAAACATCACAACAGAAAACTCTGCATAGTTTTTAACATTACACCATCTTAAACAAATGATCAAAATCAATTATCACCAGTAATAAAATAAGTCAACAGTAAGTGTCTTCTGATATGATGCACTGGGGACACAACATTATTTCTTGTGGCATTCATGCCCGAATGGCATAACCTGAATTTAATGATGAGGAAATATCAGACAAACCCAAACTAAGGTATAGTCTATAAAACAACTGGTAGTATTCTTTGAATGTCATGGTCATGAACAACAAAGACTAAAGATCGTTTCATATTAAAGGATATTTAAGAGACATGACAATAAATGCAACATTTCATCCTGGATTTGATCCCGAATCAGAAATGGACATTACAGGGACAACTGGTGAAGTCTGAACAAAGTCTATAGGTTGGATAATAGTTTATGTCAGTGTAATTTGATTTTGATCATTGTACTGGACATTACAGGGACAACTGGTGAAGTCTGAACAAGGTCTATAGGTTGGATAATAGTTTATGTCAGTGTAATTTGATTTTGATCATTGTACTGTATTTATGTAAGAAATTTGGAGAATTTGAGTAAAGGGTATACAAGAATTCTATGTACATTTTTTGCAACTTTCTTTTAATTGATATTACTTCAAAATTAAAAGTTAAAAAATTTTAAAATACAAAGCTATGAGACAGTTCAATAGTTTTCTAATCAGGGCTTAAGAGAGACAAAATAAAGTGAGATAATATCCCAACCACATTTTTAAAAATTTAAATGATATATTTTATTTAACCCAATTTCTCCAAAATATCATTTAAACATATAATCATATAAACATATAATCAACATCATTTAAAGATATAAAATGATTCATTGCTTTTTAGGCAACTGAAACTGTATTAGTTATACCCACTGAATACAGCAATATGTTAGCACCTCTGGGGGCAAAGTAAACGTGGAGAAGGGGACCAGGTGATCAGTCAGCAAATATTTTTATGGTCAGTAATTCCTCCCATTCATCTACACTCTTACACCAATGTTTCCTTCTACTTATAGCAAATATTTTTCAACATATTGCTTTTACATGTGTTTTAATGCTTCAAGAAACTAAGAAAGTTTCCTCCGAGATAATTACTGTTGCTAAAATCCTAAGTAGAGAAAATGGCTTTGTTTATACTATACTGAACTAGACAGTAAAAGAAAGTAGCCTCATCATGTACTGTTTGATGATTCTCATTTTGTCACCCTCTTCCTTCTTAAAAACAAAATAAACAAAAAAAAAACCTATTTCATTTTTAATCTGTAGAGAAAAATGGTTTTGTTTATTTTTTGTTGATAAAGTCTAGTTTGAAGTGAATTTTCATTAAGAATACTATCATCCTCCAAGCATTATACTAAATTCAAAGAAATCAGGGTCCATGTTCTTGAGGTCAAAACTCTACCTAGGGGAAATTTCTCATCATGGCAAAGCCCACACCATGTGCCACCAAAAATTCTACCCCTTGAAAACCATTAGAGTCCAATTTTCCTGTTGAAAATTGCCATAGTGTTAGAATTGGGTCAGTCAGGAGAGGCCACCTGGCCCAACCATCCAATGAAGATAGACATTTTCTTTACATCTTCCTACACACACCAGCCTGTATCAGAAGACTTTCAGTTGACGGGGAGCTCACCTCTCACAAGGTAGCCTATTCCACTTCCTTCTAAAAGCCCTTCCAAAACCTACCACTCTGTTAACTTCCACTTACTGGTTTTAGTTCTATTTTAAAGTGGTAATTGTTACACAAAATAAGTTGCATGCATAAGTGTGTTTTACTTTTAACATTTTATGTTTTAAAATCTTTTATATTCAGTCATAAAATGATGTCTCTAAAATTACATGCATGCTTTAACTAAACTCAAAATTCTCACAAGTTATTAAAATAGCTACAGATTTACATGACTAACAATCAACTTCAACAGTAAAAAAAGACTTGAAAGCAATTTATTATGTGCTCTGGAGAAATATCATTTGCTATATCTGCAAAGCAGCAGAGAGACCATTGGTCTTGGAGTCTGAAGAGCTAGAATCTCCTCTCAACTTTGTCTTTCACTAGCTGTGTGGCCCTGGACAAGTTTCTTAATCTCTCTGGAACTCAAATTCCTCAATTCAGGAAAGTAAGCCAGAAAATGGCTAAGGGATTTCTCTTCCAGTACTGTATACCCTCTCCCATCCCAGCCTTTAAAAAGTTTGAAAATGCTAGATCTTTTAGAATAGACAGTATGGAAATGAGAAAATCAAGATAAAAGTAAGCATAAAAGTATACTGCTTATGTTCCTAGTAACTTACACAGGATATAAAAGAATTAACAAGGCAATTAAAGAATAACACTTAATATTAAAACAAGGAGCTATATAGAAATGGGGCAAAGACTGGATATATGAGAGACCTTCTGCACCTATTATGAAATCAATTAGACAGACATTAATTGGCTGCCATGTTTAAAGCCCTGCCAAGCACTACAGGGACATAAAAACAGATACAGTTGAGAACCCAGGAAGTGGTGAGAGACAAATACATGAGAAATCAGAAACATATGAAGGCACATGTAGAGGACCTAGTTATTAGTGAACATTAGAAAACCTTACTCACTTCACTGCTATAATCCAAAGAAACAGGAGAGAAAACAGGATAGGAAGGAAAGGATTCTGTATTTATCTGAAAGAAGAATGTAAAGTTATAAAGGTAAAAATGGAAAACAAAACCACACTTCATAAAATATCATCAGAAATATCAATCATCCAGTCACCCAAGTTCATAGTTATAATCACCAGCAAGGGAAGAGGAAAAAGAACCAAGACCCATGCTAAGAGCCCAACTGAACTGAAATGAAAAACTTGTGTATCATCACCTGTGAGAAGGGACCTATGCTTGTCTTATCAAAGTCATCAGGACAACTACTTAAAGCAGATGGACCAAAGTGAGCATGGAGTCTATCAGAAGCAAAGATTAAAGTCTTACGTGATATTACTGACCATTTCCTTTGCTTCAGAAAAATCTCTAATGTCGGCAAAGGAGTGGTACCCTTTTCTGGCATTATCCAATTACCCAGACTAAATTTAAAAGGTAGGAGCAAAAATACCTGACTAGAATAAGGAGCCTGTCCTCCAGGATACTGAGAAGGCATCGGTCCTCCAGGAAACCCACCTACATGTTAAAAAACATACAGCAAACAGGTCTTATATGATTTAATTTTTCAAAACAGCATTAATTATTATGAATATGGAAAATAAGAACATTTATGCTGTTATTCACTATGAAAATTTTTTAATATTATAATTTACTGAATCTAAAACCAACTTTGGTTATAAGAACCTTTTAAAATATTCTACATGCTACATAATATCCTAACAAATAATTTTTTTTTTTAGTTAACACTTGAACCAGATTAAATTCTGATGTCAGGTCATAGTTCTGGGGGTTGTTTCACTTGCAGTATAGGAGGAAGGAGAGAGATTCCTGAAGATTTTGCCTTTTGACTTAAGACATTACATTTTTAATTGAAAAAGTGGGTCCTTACTTCGAATCTTACTGATTAAACTTTCCCATCAAATTAATACATTTTATGAAACCATGTGTTGAAAATTATGTATAGAAGTACTTAGCATAAACACTTACTGATGACAATCCCAAACATAAACTAAGTTTTCTCAATGGCAATTGAAAAATTTTAAATACTATGTTATTGT
The DNA here is from genome assembly GCA_028627145.1 of Eidolon dupreanum. NCBI lineage: Eukaryota > Metazoa > Chordata > Mammalia > Chiroptera > Pteropodidae > Eidolon > Eidolon dupreanum. The sequence goes on from CM053506.1 coordinate 43,073,654, forward strand.
TTTCCCTGGACAGCTGGTACGTACCAGGTAGTGGGGCCTGTGCTGGGCCACTTCCATAAGACTGTGAGGGTGGCTGTGGATAGCCAGAAAAGCCTGCTCCACCTGGTGGGGTTCCAAATCCTTGGACTGGAGGAACTACAGAAAAAAATAAACTCTAGTGACAGTTCTCGTGATTGAAGAGAAAACCTTAGAAAAATATCTACTATCAACAGTGAAAAAATTATGCTATTAAGGCTTTTGGTCCCTTTTAGTCTAAATTCAACTCACCAACTTCTTCCCCATTAAAAAATTAATTTAAAAAATTTTACGTCAATCATTTGCCTTACTAACTTATAGTACAAAAGTGCTAAGGTTTGTTTGTTCTTACCTTTGGACAAAGCTATCCTATCACAACCATGCTAACTGAAATGCTGTAATCATTTCTTAAGATTACCAAAACCAAAGTGTTATATATTGGTCCTTTATTATCATAAAATTTCTTCCAGCTCTTTTCACAACAATATTTTTGAGACTGTTCCCAGTTTTCAGGCCCCTTGAGAACCTTTATCCCCCTATCTTGCCAGCTATGTCCTTACTGTTTAAGGTAGAAAATATGCTAAGACCTACTCTGACCTCATACAAAACAAGCAGGAATGAAGATGATAAAAGAGAAAAGGAAAAAGTGCTATAGCAACCCCGAATTATCAAGAATTCCATGACCCATAACTCACCTCCAGGATAGGATGGAGCTCCCCCTGGCTGTGGGGCACCAGGATAGCCTCCAGGGGCTGGATAACCACCAGGAGCAGGGTAGCCTCCAGCTCCTGAGAAGCCACTACTTGGCACTGGTGGGTAAGCACCTCCTCCCACTGGAGGAAAGCCACTAGGATAAGGATACTGACCCGGAGGGGGGAAAGATGACTCCTGACCTGCAGGCTGAAAAACCAGAATAAATTTCAAATGAATGCAATCATGGAGAAATATAACCTAATTTAAAAAAGGAACAGAAATAATTGTTAGGGTTTAGCTTGTTCTTGTATATATTAAAAGTCCCATGAGAAGTCTTGGTATCTTATACTAGTTTATTAGTATACTACATTTGCCAGGAAATTTGTTAATTATACCCATGTCAGGCAAGACAGGTCTCTTTCTCTGTTTGGGAGTAAGAAGCATGCTCTTTTCAAACCTTCAGAAACAGGTAACAAAGCTCAATAGTTCCTTCAATTTCCTAGCACCTAGAAATATGAGAAAGATCTACTCTCTACCCTAAAGTAAGGAATTCATGGTTCTCTTGCAACATACCCGAACCTGCTGCATAACAGAAAAAGGGTGACCTGAGTCACACATAGGTTGTGGAATTTGGGATATCAGTTCAGACTAGATAATGTCTAAGTGTGGCAAAGATTGTTATGTATTCACTAAACTTTCTCCCCCGTCACAAAGCTAGACTACATTTCCCAGACCTCCTTGTAGTTAAATAGAATCATATGACTGAATACTAGTGAATGAATGTAGATAATGTACACCATCTCCAGCCTGGCCCCTAAAAACCCCCTAATATTCTACGCTCTCTCTTCCTCTTTTTCCTTCATCCGTCAGCTGGAATCAGAGGATTCAGGGGAAGATTCTAAGGTGCTAGAGGACAGGATAGCCAATACCTGGAAGGGGCCTGGACATCTGAAAGACTACACAGAACAAAGCCTTCCCCCATCTCAGCCCCACCCCCACTGACTTCCAGGAGACTAAAGGAAGGAAGAAACGAGCTTTTACTGTGTTAAGTCATTGGGATGTCTGGGTTGTCTGTTTCAGCAATTAGCCTACGCTGACTGAAATGTTTTCCAGAGTCCAATTTAGTACATAGGGACCTGAGAACATATTCCTAATTCTCATCTCTCCTATGATAAATCCAGGAGAGGAGTTGTATATACACTTTACATAAGGATGTACATATTATCATTAATCTGTAGGCCCCTTTCTATTCTCGCAGAGTTAGAAAGAAGCCCTACATATTTGTGAGTGTAAAACTGAAACGCATGATTCTCACTTAACCTATGAGTTTAGTCCTCAGAGTAGCAGAGACATCAACAAGGCAGAACTTGGTAGTATGTTCATAAACTGTACTTCAAATATTAAGTCTCAGAACTACAAATCCAGGGCCCTTAAACCCATTGCAATTTGTTACCTGATTCAAGCCTTTCTTAATTAAACGTTCTAACACAAAGGTGAAAAACCAGTGACTCATGAGATGAATTTAGCTTACACAAGTTTTATTGACTGACTCATCCAGCATTTATCATTTTAAAATATTAATTTCCCAATTTTAAAATTTGGGGGAAGTTCACATGAAGTCCAGATTTATTGCTTTACTTGAAGAAAAGCAACATTGGGTCTCCCTCCTGGCAAAGCCACATCAGGCTAAGGCTGAGTAGCTGCTGGCTTTCCATAGGTGAGGCAAGTGTTCTCTAGTTTCCCAATTATACCCACCCACCTCCACCCATTCTATTCAGTACCACTGGGCACTTGAGTGTATGACCCCTGCTCAGCATATCTATAAGATCTGCTATGAGCTAGTCCTATATAACAAGGGTCCCCAATTCCTAGGCCGCAGACCAGTACTAGTCCACAGCCTGTTAGGAACCGGGCCACACAGTGGGAGGTGAGCAGCAGGTAAGGAAGTGAAGTTTCATCTGTATTTGCAGCAGCTCCCCAGTGTTAGCATCACCACTTCAGCTCCACCTCAGATCATCAGGGATTAGATCCTCATTGGAGCACTGGTTCCTGATACCAAAAAGGTTGGGGACTGCTGCATTTAACACCTGTTCCAAGACATAAGCTATTTTAGTATTATAAGTTGCAATACTTACAGGATATCCAGGGAAAGGTGGGTACCCTGTGGGAGGATAGCCTGGGTATGACATTCTGTAACAAATATAAAAATGTCCTCTGTAATTTCTTATAAGGGTTGGCCTTTGATTACATATATTGTCATAGGGTTTTACATAAAATACATCTTTCCAAAGAGTCTGGCTGGCATTCAAATGTGGATATCGGGTAAAAGCAAAGCTTGTAAAATGCTTCATTTCATCACTCATACCAATGGAGTCAGTATAGCATAGCAAATGTTCCAATTTCATTCTCCTCATACCATACAATTTTTGTCATTTCTGAGTACTACTGGTACTATTATTTATGGAATATTTTTCTTAAAGCCAACTTATTTTTCACCTAAATCTATTTTAAAAGTTTGCTTTATATCACTTCTATAAATGGTAAATTTGCAATAGTTTTCTTGCCACAGGAAGGTAACATTATAAGGAATATATAAATATTAAAATAAATACTTTTCATGTATCACAGAAATCTCCTTATATGGTGATACAACCACACTATGGGAAGCAATGCATTAATGGTTAAGAATTAACATTCTGTAGTCACACATACCTGGATTAAAACCTGGCTTTATTTTTACAAACTTCTGATTATGGAAAATTGAAAACTTATTCAAAAGTAAAGATAATAGTACAAGAAACCCTAGAGATTCATCACCCAGCTACAGTAATTACCAATTCATGGTTGATCCTATTTTTCAATATTTTCACTCATTCCCCACCACTCCAATGGATTGTTTTGAAGCAAACCCCAGATGTTTTATTATTTGAATCTATATACACTTCAGTATATATAAAAACATAATTTTTAAAAAATTAACAGAGCCATTTAAAACAAATAACCGTAATATTATCAATGTGTCAGTGTTACAATTTCTAATTGTCTTTTCAATATTTTTGTTTTGTTTTTTATTTTGCACTTATTATAGAAAATTTCAAACATTTAAAAGTAGAGAGAAAAGTATTAGGTTGAACTATATGGCATTACTAAAACTCAACTGTTCTTAACATACAAAAAAATTTCTTGTGGTTCAACCTAATACAATGAAATGTCCATGTAACTTTCATGTTTACTTTCAACAACTATCAAGGCATCGTTAATCCTATTTCATTTGTACCCCAACAACTACCGTTCCCCGGATTATCGTAAAGCAATCCCCAGACATCATATCCTTTTACTTCTAAGTACTTCAATATATTATCTATAAAAAGATAAGGACTCTTTTAAACCATAGCTATTTACCAATATTGTACCTTAAAATTTGTGCATGTCTTTTAAGTCTCTTTTACCCTATAAGCTTTCCCTTTTTCCCTTAGTTTATTTGTTGAAGAAACCAGGCAGTTTGTCTTGAAATCTCTCACTATCTGGATTTTGCTGATTGAATGTCCATAATATTCTTTAACAGTTATTTCCTATAAATTAGTAGTCAGATCTACAAGCTTGATGAGATTTAGGTTACTTCTGTTGGCAAGAATACTCAATAAGTTTTGTGCACAGTACATCAGGAAACACATAATGACTGGCTATCTCCCCTTTTTTTGCGGTTGATGATCAACCTAGATCTTATTCTATCATTCTTTTTTCATTTATTATCTGGAATACTTCTTGAGAAATTTCCCCTTTTCGACTATATAGTTTTCCTGAAGTACAGTCTATATAGGAAAGATATGTTTGAATTTTTTCTCATTGTTTACCAGTTTTCAAAGTGAGTTAGTTTCATAGCATACAAGATGAATAAATTTTTTGAAGTATCAACATGAATTCAAGAATTTAGACATATTTGATATTTTCAATCCACTGCTATTATTACTACTGTTCAATTTCTCCCATCTTTGGCTACGGGGAGCCTCTTTATATTGTCTAATGAGTCATTTGATACAATCTCAAACATTTTGGATAGCTCCCCTTCCATTTGTTTGATAAGATATTCCAGTCTCATCTTGTACTTTTCTTGTCCCAGACCTATAGTCAGTCTACCCTCCAAGAAGCCCTGATCACTTTTACTGGGAAATGATGAATGTTTAGAAAGACAATTTGAGTACTGGGGGTGCTCATTGCTAAGAGCTGATCATTAGCTGTAGGCCTTTTCAGTGTGAGGCAGGGCTAGTAATCTTTTTTTTTTAAAAAGAAAACATATTCACTGATATTTCTGATTCAAAATTAGAATTACAGGGTCTTTTATTTAACTGATTTGATTTTATATTTATATGTATTTTCCCTTACAATGAAATTTAGTTCCCAATGACATTAACATAACTACCTGCTTTATCCTCTTGTATTTATGAGTTTCAGAATTATAATACAGTAATAGGCTAAATAATGGCCTCTCAATAGATATCCACATCCTAATCTCTAGAATCTGTGAATATTAACTTATCTTGGAAAAATGATGTGATTAAGAATCTTGAGCTAGGAAGGTTATCCAGATGGGCTCTACATGCAGTCACACGTATCCTTATTAAAGGGAGGCAGAGGGAGACTTAGTCGAAAAGGAGAAGGCACAATGGCCATAGAGGCAGATCCTGGAGAATACTGGCAGCCACCAGAAACTGGAAGAAGCACAGGACAGATTCTCACCCAGAGCATCCTTGGGGAGTGCGACCTTGCCAACACCTTTACTTCGGCTCACTGATACAGATTTTGGACTTCTGGCCTCCAGAACTGAGAGAGAATAAATTTTTTTGTTTTAGGCCATCGAGTTTGTGATAATTTGTTATAGCACCCATAAGAAATTAATACAAATACCTACACTGTTACTGACAACAGGATACTAAAAACAATTAAAAATTATTTTTTGCTATTTTGTTCTATTTTCTCTTAGTCTACAAAGGATACTATAACAAAATAACATAAACTGGGCAGCTTATAAACAACACAGTTCTGGAGGCTGGGAAACCAAGATCAAGATGCAGCATGGTTGAATTCTCTGGAGAGGGCCCTCTTCCTGGTTCATAGCCAGTGCCTTCGTCTTGTGTCCTCACCTGGCAGAAGGGAAGAGGGAACCCTCTGGAGCCTCTTTTATAAGGCACTAATTCCATTTGTGAGGGCTCTACCTTCATGACCTTAGCACTTCCCAAAGGCCCCACATCTTAATATTATCATCTTTGCGGCTTAGAATTTCGCATACAAATTTGGCTAAGGGTGGGAGGGACGACGACAAACATTCAGACCTTTACTTTGTGATATATCCTAGTATAAATGCATGATGAAATTATTGTGTTTTAAAGACATTAAAAATCATTCTTGGTAGTTATGCTACCAATTTGATACATATTTGATCCATTTGTTTCATTTGCTTTTGATTTTTAAAAATTATTTAAATTTTTCTATTTAGTTTTGTTTGATAATTACATAGACATTTTCTTGGTCCAAATCAAATCTATAGAACAAGATATGTTCAGAAAGATATCAGCTTCTTTGTCCCTTCCTTCCAGCTACACATTACCATCGTGTTTTTTTTTTTAATATATAAGATGATATGTATATATGTTTCCCACTCCTTTCTTAGTTAATATGTAGCCAACATATATAGAATATTTCTCAACTTGGCTTCTTTCTCTTAACTACATTCCTTTTACAATTGTATAGTACTCCTCTGTGTAGAAGTAGCATAGTTTATTTACTAGCAAGCATTTGAGTTGTTTACAGTCATTTACAGAGCTGCAGTGAATAGCATTGTGCAGATAACTCTCTACATATTTTCCCAATATTTGCTAATGCACTTTAGATTTATCTTTCCAATTTTATTAGACTAATTTTAAAATCAGTGTGCTTTCTCTGATTGATGGCAAAAGTAAGTAAGTGGGGTGGTAGAGTTATGAGCAGTTAACAGTTTATGTTGAGCAAAGAGTACATAGGATTCATTACACTTTTCTGTCCACTTTAGCATGTTAAATTTTTCCATAATAATTTAAGACAGCTCATGTAAAACAAAAAGTTAGTGTGAACCAAAAAGAAAAAAGAAAAGAACAACTCTATTCGCATACTTTTGCATTTGAAAACACTAACCTAAAACAAATGCAAATAAACAATAGAGAAAAACACATTAGAAAGAATATCCTTTCTTACTCTGATCAAATTTTAAAAACTATTATCAGATGTAATATACCTAGCAAATACATCTATATAAAGTAAATAATCACTTATTTAGCATCTACCATAAAATGCTGTGCTAAGATTGGAAACTAAATGAATTATCAAAGGTTTAAACTAGGTTTTAAAAGGTAATGGACACACTGGCAGAAAAGTAGAGCAATGTCATGTGCAAGGCAAAACTGCGGGAAATAATTTTAAGATGGACTGTCATCAAAACAGAATGAGAATGAACAGATTAAGATAGAAGCCAGGTAGGAGGACTTCAGTATTGGTGTGGAATTAAATACTCATTCCCCACCAGATCATTCTTAATATTCCATATCATCAATATTACCACTACTTAAATCATCTATTACTCTAACACAGTAAGTAACCCATATTTTTCTCTTCATTCTTTGAAATGCCTCTCCTATTCTTCCAGTCAGTTCTATTCTCATGGCCATATCCTTAGACCAGGTTTTCATCATTTGATGCCTATTTTACTAAAATTACTTCTCTATCTATGTCCTTGCTTATATTTTCATACTTTCAATTTTCCTGGGCACTATCACCAGATAAACTTTCCTAAAATGCTGCTATTTCAGTGTATTACTCTTCAACAAAACTTCTTGATGACTACTGCTGGATTATTAAATGAAAATTCAACAGCCTGACATTCAGGTCTCCTTAATACTAGCTCTAATTTACCTACTGAGCATATCTCTTACCAACATCTTACTCCCGATGCAAAATCTCTACCACTTGACCTAGTCTCAACATGCCTTTGCTTAAGCCGCTGCTATCATTAACTGACCTGGACTTCAAGCCTGGGCTCACTCATCTCTCCTGACTTACCCAGCTTAAATCTTCCCTCTCCCTTCTTTGAATGATGTACTAGGTGAAACAGTACTTCTTAAACAACATGTATGTGAAGCACTTGGGTAATCTTGTTAAAATGTAGACTCTGCTTATACTACTTCTGAGATGGGGCCTGCAATTCTGCATTTCTAACAAAGCTTCTAAGTGACGCTGATGCTGCTGATCTGTGAATCATATTGTGGTATTAGAATATTCTGACATTTCTGTATTTCACATCTAATTTACTAATTTTTTCAATATGTGTTTTGGCTCTTCTCTCCAATATGGTTGTAAATGATTTGTATTTCTTTTATATCAAGACTCCAAACAAATCCAATTCAGCATTTACGAAATCCTATTATGTATAAGCACTGTCCTAGGTGCTAATAGAAAGATGGGGGGGGGGGAGGGAAGGGGAGAGTATCCTGCATACAGTATAGGAAAATGAGATAATAAAGTTATAGTGTCTCTTATGACATAAGTACAGGATAGAAGGCAAAAACCTGCTATATTGAGAATGAATGGGCATATACAGAATCAAAGTTTTAAGTTAATAAGAAAGATATTAAGATATTAAGAAAACTGATCCAATCAGTTATAAAATAATCATTTGGGATCCAAAGGCCTGGATGTAAAAACAGGAAGAAGGTGTATCATTTTTTGTTTTCTTCATCTCTAAGCCCGGTTGGCATAAGGAGTAAAGAGGAATGACATCTAAGAACAGTCAGACAGAAGACAGACCAAGACCAAAAGAAGTCAGGGTCAAAAGAAAGGGAAAAAATCTGAAAATAATTTATGAGAGAAATAAATAATTTTAAAGGCAACAAGTAGTTACAGTACCACAGACTACATAAACAATTTAAATTTCTAAATCTCAGGAACTATTTCAGTGACAAAGCCCTATTTCTACATTCTTTGGCTACTATATTAAAGCTTACCTTTAAGGGCCTAGAGAAATTATAGCAAGAAGAGTTTCAAAACAGAATGAAAACAAAGACCATCTGCATATGAGAAAACTTAGAGCAATTTTAAGTGAATTTGGGTACATTTTGAAGAATGCAATTATATTAAGGACTGGAACGCAGTTCCATTTCAAGGGCTGTACATTACAGATATACTTGTACAAATGCAACATATATAGGTACGGGGCTATTCATTACAGCACAACTGGCAATAGAAAAAGGTTAAAAACAGTCTAAAAGTCCATCAATAAGGGATAGGTTAAATAGATTATTAAATACTTCATATAATGAAGTATTATGCAGTTATTAAAAATGAGCAGCTTTTTTTTACTCACATATGAAAACATCACTAAGGCATATCAAATGGGAAAAACAAGGTGGAAAACTGCGTAGATACTGTGCAACCATATAGGTTTAAAAAATATATTTATTTGCTTGAATATGTAGAGAATACCCCCGAAAGTATTCTCGAGGAAGTAGAAAAACACTGGCTGCCTCCAGGAAGGAGAGCTGGGGCATAATGAGGAGACTTAATTTTCAATGTACCTTTAACCCTTTTGGAATTGTGCCTGTATCATCTATTCAAAAAGTAGATTTAAAAAGTTTTTATAAGAAGCTTAAATAAACCCCAGGGTGACTCAACAAATTACTCAGCTTTGCCCAAAGCACAATAAGACTACACTGGTGAACTAGAGCTTTCTTTTTAACACTCTCCATTACCAACTACTTTTAAAAGGCTAGAAAATCATTCTGGGTTCTCCAAACCATCTCCACCCAGTGAGTCAGTTACTGAAAAGGGTGGGTCTCACTATGGGAGCCTCATAAATGGCATGAAGCCCAGAAACAGAAGAGGCAGCTGTTACAAATTTATGAAACAAATAGGAAACAGGAAAAGTGAATGATGATGGCCAACAGCAGATACTACAATCTTCCAAAACCTGCCTTAGTTGGAAAGAACCATTTAAATCACTCGGCGGGGGCCCTTGGATAAAGAACTGGAGGCATGGCTATCTTCTGTGTGGACAGGGTAGGCAGTCACCACCAGGGAGGGAGGACTGAAAAAGAGGCTTAAATTTGCAATGATCAAAATTAACTTTACTACGTACCTATCTAGTTTTGAAACTCCTTCCCTAACAGATAACTCATTACACTCATTATCTAATTAGAACACATTACCAGATCAGCTCCCTATCAGCTAGCAAAATTAGAGAGTTTAACAGATCATTTTCCTGTCAGCTGGCAAAACTGGGGAGTTTAAAAAGCAGTTGGATGACTTCTTTCCATTTCTGTCACTTCGTGGTGGACATTAGCCACCCCTCTGTACAAGAAGTGTTCGCACAGGATGGGCTGATAACAGAACACGTTTGCCGCTGTTCGGGGAATCAAATCTGGAGTGGTCTTCCTAGAACAGTTTCTAAGAATTATAAACCTGAACCAGTGTACAATTTTAGGCATACGCGCTGTGTCCTAAGGTTCACTGAGCACAGTACAAATTTCCCAAGTTTCCCTAAATTTGCTGTGTCACCGGAAAGTCTAGGCACGGGCCAAGCAGCTCTCGGTGCTGCCCGCTGGTTTCCCTGCTCAGCCTTCCTGGAGGTCACTTCGGCAGGGCCGTCTTCCGGCCTCCGTCCCTCCGCCCGCGGTCCACCTGCCTGCGCGCGGGGCTTCAACCGCTCCCTCTCTCCGGACGGCCCAGCGGCACAGAGAACCCGCAGAAAGGCCTTCCCGTTTCCGACCCGCCGCCTTGCCAGTCCCAAGAACGCGCCCACGGTCAGCCGCGGTCCTGAGATGCGGACATCCACTCGTGCACCAGCGCGAAGCCCACAGGCCCCTCCACCTGCCCCCGGCGCGGGGACACGCGCGGCGCCCGCCAGCTCCCGGACCGTGCGCCTAGGAGCGGGCCGGGGCGAGGTAACCGAGGGGGACGAGGGGGCGCAAGGGGGCAGGGAACCGCTCCTCACCTGACGCCCGCGAGCAGCGTCACAGCCCAGACCGATCTTCCGCAAGATGGAGCCGGGGGCGGGCCCGAGAGGGCGGGGCGCCGGGGGGCGGGGACGCCCCTGGGCCAGGAGGGCGCGGCCCAGAACCCGGGCTCTGGCTTTCCCCGCGCCCCCGCCGCGCACTTCCACCTGCGGGAAAGACGCTCCCTGCAGGTGGAGCAACCATTTTTTTTCACATTTCCCGATCCCAGGGACCAAGGCCCAAGCCCATTCGGGCTCCCAAGCAAGTCACTTGGGAAGTTGCAGACGTTCTGAGGAATTCCGGACCCCTTCAGTGGTGAGTGGCGCAGGGCTGAGACTGGGAAGCCAGGTGCAGGCTCTGCCATGCTCCCTGGTAATTGCTCAGGACTACGATGGTGTCTTTTATTAGCCCTCTGTGAAATGAATTAATATTTAATGGAGTTCCTCGATAGTCAGAACTCGAGATATACCACTACAGAAAGGAGTTGTTGGGTGATTCTAGGCTCCCCTCACACAGTCCAAATTATTAAGCTCTACTGTAGATCAACTGAATTGAACTCTAGAGGTGAAGCCCAGCAATCTGTTTAACAAGCCCTCCAGGTGGTTCTGATGCACACTTAAGTTTGAGAATCATCAACCTATTCCTCTACATGCTTTTCTACCCAAAAGCTTCCTGAATGGATTAGGATAGGGTAGATTAAAATTTTAAGTGGTAAGAGCAAGATATACATGTCCCCAAAAGAGGAGTGAAATAGAAAGTACTTGAGGAAGGTCACTGTCAAACTTAAACAAAACTGCACAACGCTTTGGGTATTCAGCATTCATTCTTTAGCTCCTACTAGTTTGTCTACCTGGCAAATAACAGGACTTTCTGTCCAATCTGCCCTCAGAGACCTCCAGAATTTAAGCATTCCCTAAGAAGCTTGTTTTTACTCTTCTTCACTCTGCATTACTCCTTTGGGGGTCTCATCGCCACCCCTCCCTCTGCCTTAACTATTACCTTAAGAGAATATTTTCCAAACCTCTTATTTCCAGCCCATTTTCTTGAGCTATAGGCCCAACTACCCAATGGTCTGTTCAGACACTACCACTGGATTTCCCACTTCAACTTTTCAATTTGCCCTTCTTTCCTGACATACAAGGCCCTGCATGATCAGAAGCCCTTTCCTCATGCTTCTTCCTAGAAGGCACTGCCCGCCTTTTAACAATTATTCATCTGTTAAGACAAATCAGAGATTGCCTATCTCCTTCCTGCTTCAAAAACTTTTCCTGACTTCCCGCTTTTCCTTTCTTTCCCTTAGGTAGACTTAATTGCTCCCTTTTTTGCACTCAACTAAAACTTTCATAGATGTCTGCTGTGGCACAATTAACAGTGGAGTCATAGCACACAAGCATTTAACTTACCTATATTCAACAACATAAACTTAGCAAAAATGAAATACCTCTAAAGGTCATCATATGCTCCAGAATTCATGTGAAATAGAAGCCATTATGCTTCTCCTAATGTGAACATTCCATTGTCAGTCTACTTTTTGTAGAGTTAGAGGAGTAATTTTGTCCGCCAGGGGATATTTTGCAATGTCTGAAGACATTTTTGATTGTTACAACTGGGGGCGAGGTGGCAGGCGGGGGTTAGGGGGTGAGGGAGATGTTACTAATATCAAATGGATAGAGGCTAGGGATGGTACTAAACATTCTATAATGCACTGAACAGCTCCCTACAACAAAGATTGATTCAGCCCAAAATGTAAATAGTCTTGAGATTAAGAAACTGTAATCTTTCTAAAGAATAAATTGGGTCATGTCATTCCCTTGATTAAACTCCTTCAATAACTTCCCATTGGAACCAGAATAAAATCCCAAATCCTGGCCATGGTCTATTAGGCACTAAGTAATCTGGCTCCTACCTACCTCTCTCTCATCTTACTCCTCTTCACCTTCCTTCTCAGTCACTAAATCTAATCAAAGTGGCCTTCCATCCAAACATATCATGCTTGTGCCCAAACACACCAGAGATTCTCTGGAGCTTTTTACTTGTTATTGCTTCTACTCTGAATGTTCACCACTGTATGTTTCATCTCAAATGTCATCCATCTCCTCAGAGAGATTAAGTATTCCCTAAACATTGTAGCATTACTAGCTGCCACTGCCATCAACACCACTACTCATTACTCTATTTAATTTTCTTGATACACTTAAAGGCATCTGAAATTCTGTGTGTTTACTATTTGTTTACCCCCACTAGAATGTAAGTTCCTTGAGAACAGAAACATCTCTAGTCTAATAATAAATGTTTAATAAATATTTGATTGACTACAACAGGGCCCCCAAAACCCAAGACAACTATTTCATCATTTAATCAATTTAAACAAAGATTTGTTTCCAACACTGGAGGAAAAACTGATTCACCTGTTGAGAGAAGGATATGTTGGAATCCAATTCAGTGCTATCTAAGGGATTTCCAATAGCTATTAGCTATTCCCTAATAGCGATGTTGAGCATCTTTGCATATATTTGTTGGCCATTTGTATGTCCTCTAGGGAGAAGTGTCTGTTCAGGTCCTCTGCCCATTTTTTGATTGGATCATTTGTTTTTTGTTGTTAGGGGCTTTCCCTTTTATACACATCTTGTACTTCCTCATAGTTACAGACTTGTGTGTTCTTTCTATATAAAGAAAGTGTATTTTGATTGGTTGGCAGCCATAAGGGGGAGTGAATAACTTTCAACTGTCCTAGGAAGCAGTGAGCTTGGCCCTCGCTAGCACATTCCCCCTTTGATGCACGGGCCCAAGATTGGGTCAGAGAGCATCATCTTCATCCTGTTCTTGGTCTAAGGGCTGATATTTCCATACTGTATGACCTGACTACCTATCCTGATTCCCTCTTTACAATTATAGTGTCAGAGGTTACACTCAAGGGTAAGCTTAGGAGAAACACAGAGTCCTTAGGGATATGTTGGCCATCTTGGTTGGGTGTTGCCATCCCCAGGCTTCTGTTGCATGTAGATTGGTCAGCTTCTGGTATGACCAAAGCAGGGCCGATGTTCTTTCGATCTGCAAGTCCAGTCAATGTCTTCTTTTGGAGGATTAGTCTGAGGGTCTCTGTGGAGTCTGAAATGCACTCCCAGTCTGTGGCCACTGGCTTAAGCCTGCTATGGTGAATCCAAGGAGTTATCTTGGCAACCTTTACTACAGTGGGGGTGGACAAGATAACAGTGAATGGGCCCCTCCAAAGAGGCTTTAAGGGTCAGGCATTCCATTTCTTGACCCACACCAAATTTCCTGGCCTAAAGGAATAGGCCTCAGTAGTCAGATTAACAGACAGCCTTTCCCTAATCCAGTGGTTGAGAGCTTGCAAAGTAGCACCCAGGGCTTGTAACTGCTGTCTCAGAGTCAATTCACCTATTTCCTTTAGGTCTCCTCGTATTCCCTTTGATGAGCAGGAGTGGTTGCCCATACAGGATCTCATAGGGGGAGAACCCAGTCTTCATGGTTGGGACCAACCTGATTGTTAATAGTGCCCTTCTCAGTCTGGGTCGGGTAAACTGCTACCTAACCAGAATATGAGCACACAAAGAAACAAGACTTATAGCCCCAGGATCAGGGCATCTCAGTAAAGTCTACTTTCAGGTCCTCAAAAGGTGATCCTCCCACACTCTGGACTCCAGGAGGGGCCCGTGACCCATCATGGGTTGTTTCGAGCATATACCTCACATCATTCACACATTACTGGAGAGAAATACTGGCCCAATGTGGTTTCAAGAGCTGTTTGGCTGATGTGGGTCCTCTGATGGAATTGTCTGACAAAGGCTAGGGCTAAGGCTTCAGGAATTGCTATTCGCCCATCTTCAAACTTCCACCATCCACTAGGGAAGTAACTCCCATTTTCAGTCTTAAACGAGGCATCCTCATGCTGTGAAGGGACTAGGGAACAGGGCGGCAGTCAAAGTTGCTGGTTCCGTTACCCTCTCGGAGGCCACGAGCTCTGCTTCACGATCTGCTTTGCAGTCTTCCCAAGCAGTCACAGTGTCTTCTTTTTGATGTCCCCAGCAATACATGACTGCCACACTCTTAGGGGCCCATACAGCATCTAGGAGCTCAAGGATCTCCTTTCCATATTTTATGTCTTTTACCCAAGTTGATTAGGCCTTTTTCTTTATATAAGGCCCCACATACTCCTGCTGCTAGCTGGAGGGCTTAGGTCAGTCCAATGAGCTCTGCTTTCTGGGCTGAGGTTCCCCTAAGCAGAGGTTTTGCCTCAATGGTGGAACGTAGGGTAACCACAGCATATCCTGCATCCATGACTTAATGCAATCATGGAACTCGCAAACCTGGCATTGGGTAGATGGAATGGATATCGAGCAGACAACCTGTTTTCTTTCCAGGCTGACTTGGCATTGCCCCTGAGATACGTGGAACCCAAGGTAAACCTTATAGCCAGCTTCCCATAAGAGGGTGAGGAGCATTTGTGTTCTCTCTATACATCCTTGTGTTTACCCTGCCAGCAGTGGATCATCTACATACTGGAGCAGACACGGCCATTCTGGTCCACTGGGAAAGCTTTTAAGTTGGAAGCTAGTGCTGTTCCAAAAATGGTTGGAGAGTTTTTAAAACCTTGAGGCAATCTGGTCCAAGTTATCTGGCCTTTGTCTCCATTCTCAGGATTTTTCCACTGGAAGGTGAAGATTGGCTGGCTCTGAGGGGCCAGGCGTATGCAGAAAAAGGCATCCTTAAGATCCAGACATGAGATGAAGGTTGCATCTGTGGGGATGAGTCCCAGGAAGGTGTACGGGTTGGGGACGACTGGGTGCAGGATGACCAATAATCTTCGGTCCCTGGTTTTTAGACCAGTAGGAGAGGCATATTCCATGGTGACTGGCATAGCCACAGGATTCCATACTTAATGAGTCTCTCCAGCTTCTGGGGCCTCAGGTGGTGGCCTTGTTGGCTGGTACCATCCTTGGAACGCTTGGCCTCTTCCTCTTGAGCTTGGAGTGGGCTGGTAACTGCCCAATCGTTGGGGGCATTCGTTTTTCCAGTGACCCTTTTGGTGGCATTGAGCACACTGTTCCTGCCTCAACCTCATTTCTGAGTAAGTTCAGATCTTCTGGTCACCTTCTCCTCTGGTCCCATCCCCAGCCTGTTGGGGTACCTCTCCAGGAGTGTCCTGATTGTTCTACCAGGGTAGCAGAGAGCAGATCTACTTACTTTCTCACTTTTTGGTCTGCTTCCCATTGGGCTTCTTGGTCTCAGTTGATAAACACTTTTGTTGCCACCTCTAACAATTGACTGCTGTTCATATCAGCAAAGACCTCCAATTTTTGCAGTTTGTGCCAGATGTCTCCCTGGGCCTGACAAAAGCTGCATTAACTATCCTCTGTTTTTCGGTTGCTTCTGGGTCAAAGGGGTTGCAAAAGTGAAATGCCTCACATAGCCTCTCATAGAATTGGCTTGGGCTTTCCTTGGGTCCCTGAACTATCTCCGAAGTCTTACTCATATTCATGGCTTTCTTCCCTCCTTCTTTTAGACTACATAGGAAGGCCTCCTGATAGCATTCGAGCATCTGTAGTCCCCTGTCCTCATTGGGGTCCCATTAGGAGACCTTGGGGAACTGGTTTGGGGCATAGGCCTGAGCGTTTAAGGTCCTTACTGGGGTATGTTCCTCTAGCCACTTTAAAGCAGCCTGGGTGACTCGCTGGCATTTCTCTGTAAGGTCAAGAAGGAGCTGGTGGCAAGTGGCCCAGGTGCGCTTATATCATGGCCTGAGCTTCTTTGTGAAGGAGGTAATGTGATTTTTCATAGTATATAGGGCCCCATGTTCATGCAGGGGTAATTGGAGGGCCTCTTTTGTAGAGACTGCTGCTTTTGGTTAGGTTCCAGTTGGGCCATAGGAGGTCAGGGCAGGGTGTGGCAGAGAATCTACAGAGGTCAATGAGGATGGGGTGTCAGTGGATCCCAGGCTGTTTTCATGTGGACTTGGAGACAAGGGTTCCGAGAAGGTAGCCAGCTGTTCTGGGGCCCTTGGTAAGGGTAGATAAATGGGAGCATATGGAGGTGGGGTATCCTCTGGCTGACTTGGCAAGATTGGTTTCTTTTCTTTAGGTCGGCATTTGGAGGTTGCAGTGGCCCAGGCCAACATTACTCTGCAATTCTCTTCTAGACAGGCTCTCAACCAAGGGGGTCGGGTCAGGACCACAGCCTGCCAACTATAAGGAAATTGATTTGAATGGCTGGGATTCCCTACAATAACGTGATAGACCCTGGCTATGACTGCCTTATCCTTCTGATGGCCGCCCCACATCAAATGAGGGCCAGTCTAGCTCACAAAAAGTACAAAGTTTCTGGGGGGTGAGCTTCACACCAAAATCTCCTGAAAAGCTCTCCTTAAAATTCTTTATTATACATCCTAAGGGGGTCTGCTTAATCTCTTGTCCACCCATATTCCACCCATGTGACAGTGACACACACGTTTAGGGACTCACTTCATTCGTCTCTGGCTGCTCCCCTTGCAGGGATATTTCAGGTACCTCTTAGCAAGTGTTGTGTCAGTATAAGCTCCAGCTTATAACACTGGAGTAGATTGCTCACGTAGATCCAGTGATTACCACGCTAAGCCGTATGAGGTTTGCCACCGAACTGCAGATAAGGGCTCAACCCTCACTTTGTGGCAAGGCCACATCTCATTCACACTCAAGCACTCATCATTCAAACATCACCTTCCACCCAAATAAACCTGAGAGATCATGGTTTCATCTCCCTCCAAAGACTACTCAGGTGACTTCAGGAGCTGATCAGACTCCCCTTTTGCCTCTTTAGGGGCAGGTCAGAAACCTAGACCTGGGTCCTCTCCAGTCTGTCGGGCAGTGCTCCTGTGCTGGTTCCTGTGCCTCACCAGGTCCTGTTGTGCTCTCAGAGCTGCCATCCTGGCCTGCTGGAAAAGTTGTTTTTGCCTACGGACAACAGGTCCACTGTCGCCAGGTGGAGTCCACTTCTCCCAGAGTCCCAGGGGCCAAACTCTGATGACAAGGGAGGTGAAAACGCGCCATCTCTGGTCCTAGACAAGTCCTCAGAAATGTTGCAGGATACTCAGAGAGACGGCATACTGAGGCAATAAGCAGGAAGTAGCATTTATTGGTACTGGCATTGGCTCAGCAGATTCACATCCAAAGGCTTAGCCCCAATCGAAGAGGGGCTTTCCCTTTCATACATATTTTATACTTCCTTATAGTTACAGACTTGCAAGTTCTTTCTATATAAGGAAAGTGTATTTTGATTCGTTGGCAGGCCATAGAGGAAGTGAATAATTTTCAACCGTCCTAGGAAACCGTTAGTTTGGGCCTTGCTACCACACCACATTGTCTTGATTACTGTTGCTTTGTAGGTTTCAAAATAGGGATGTGTGCATCCTCCAACTTTGCGAACATTCTCTGAATACTAGATGTTACCTCCATTTTCAAAATGAGGAAACTTAAAAATTTAGCTTTCCCACAGACACAGAAATATTTGGTGGTTGCCCCAGGGCTCATACTCAAATCTATATAAACCTAAAGCTGACCAGTTGGCTATGCTCCTTCTATAATCTAGTCCAGTCTACCTCCCAGACTTAATTTATGCTAACCTCCCAATGTATCCTAAAATATCTATGTTTTGCCTCCAAACTTCTCCTGTTGTTCTAAGGATCTGAAATGCTCTGCCCTCTGTTTCATAAAATTCTAATTCACAAAACCTTCACTTTCACTTAGTAAAGTGATCCCTTTTCACTCTATTTCCTCAGTATTATAAGCCTCTCTCATGGTTCTTATTCTACATTACATCTTGTAATAAAGCTATCTATGTATATGTGTTATTTCCCTTCCTAGGTTAAGGATAAGGAGGACCATGTCTCATTCAACTTTGTATCTCTCCAAAGCCCTAATACAGTACCTTTCACATGGTGGGTACTAACTTAAAATTTTGAATGAATAAGTGAATTCTAACATTACCTCTATCAGAGTGGGCAATAAGAATGTATAAGTATGTGTTAGGGTTGGGGGTGGGGCTTTGAGGTTGTGGCAAGGTTGTAGGAATATCTATCTTAATCCAGAGAGTGTGATGAGAAGGACAAGTGAGACAAGGTGTGGTAGGGTGTCAGGCCCAAACAGAAAGCTGATGTTAATCACTCCTTTGACAACAGAGAAACCTCCAATTGTGAGGTATTGTGTGTAGACAAGTAATATTTGCCAATGAATAGGAAATAAAGCAAGTGACTTAATAAGCCCCAAACTGAGTTTATTGTGGTATAAATCAGGTAATAACAAATAACTCCAGTATATTCAAGTAAAGTCTGATATAACCTGGAATATGTAAAATACAACACCAGGGCAAAAAGCTGCTTTAAGGTTGGCAAGTCCCCAACAGAAAATAGGAAAATGAGACATCTCGAAAAAGCAGTGTGCCAATACTCACAACCCCCTTTCCATGTTCCCAACCACTTCTCTGATTTGCCCATTCTTGCACAGTTTCAAGTCATTAACACCTCGCTATTTCTTAGCCCAAATTACTGCATAAGAAGTCTTTTTCAGAATAAGGTACTATTCTTCTCAGTGCCATATGGTTCAAGTCAAAAGGTATAATTTTCTCACAAAGGAAACTGTTAGGGACTCCAGGCTTTGGAAAGACTGAAAGCAAAGCCTCTTGCCATGCATTAAATATAGAATCCTGTCTCTAAAAGATACCTGTGGCTAAGATCACAAAAATGAGTCACATCATAAAGGAGCTCCTATTCAGCTTAGAATCTTTACCTGGACTAGTGAATGTAAGTTTCAAAGTTGACAATAAAAAGACGTGGCAATCAGCAAAGTAATTTCATCACTACCTCCCTCTTTTCTAGATATCAGGTCAGAATCTGGCCCAGCTATTTAAACCCCATCATCTACTTTCTCTTCTAATTGCCTCTTATCCAGCTGGCAGGAGCTTCCAAGAAACATGATATAGTAGGCACTACAGTATACTGGCTGCTTGTTAGGGTTGGAATAGACTTGTTCAGGTTTGAGAGACATGAAAGGGTTAGCTCCATAAGCAGTGATGTGTGTATCCAGGTCCACCAGAATCTGCAAAGAGGCTGCCAACTCCTGACGGCTATAGGAGACAGATAAGAAAAATTGCTATGGTAATTATGAGAGAGCAAGGAGAGAAACTGCTTAGAACTTAACATTTCTAAACTCATCAAGCCTAAAAATTCCTTAAGGCTGGACAAGACAAGGGCTATCCTTCCCTCCCAAATGTTTCACTAATTATCTGATTAACCAACATAGACCTTTGTTCCAAGGGGATGAGAAAGCCAAATGTGGGAAGAAAGAAAATCCTCATCAGAAAGCAAAAGATAAGCAAGGGGGAGAGAAATAAGTTCAACTATATAATGAGACATGTGAACGAGTCAGGGAGGTATTACACATAGAAAGAAGTTAAAACCTGTAAACAGTGATCAATGTTGGGATCTTATAATCACGAAGTAGCAGAAGGGTGGGCAGCCAAGCCTCCATCAAATCTGGGGAAGCATGGAAACCTATGGAAGAATTGAGAAGGAAAAAAAATGACATGAGAATAGAGATGGGAAATGCTAAGACAGACCCCAAGAGAAAGATTTCTTTGATTGTGTCCACCCAAACCCTTGCCTCGCTCACTGCTCATGCTCATTTACCACTATCACCCACTCCAGGTTCTTCATTGAAAAATTCTGAACGCAGATGTAGCATATAGGGCTAATTAATGATCAGCAAGGTCATCATTATATTGTGTTTAGCCTGACAAAATGAATGGGGTTCCAAAGATAGAAGATAGAAGAGAGAGAATGGAAAATTCCCAAGGACACACCCAATATTCCCATGGACCAGTGACTTACCTGGGTGGAATGCTACTACCAAATCTGGATGGGCAGTCTGCCCAGTCTCTACCTGCTCCTCCCAGAAGTTGTGATAGAGGCCCTTGTGGCCACTAAGCTGAACTGTGCCAGGTTCCAGGGGTGAACTTGAGGTACTCTGTGAAAAACCAGCAGCTACATCTACTCCCACCATGATTATACGGAGGCCAAGGTGTCCGGGAAACATGTAACCAAGCTCATCATAGTCCCCAGGGCGAGTGAGGAATGTCTCCACATGGGAAGCACCAACTACATGCAGTGTGCTTCCTCCAATCTTCTTAACATTTATCCCCAAGGCCCGAAGCCCAAGGCCCAGCGTCAAGGGCCGTGACAGGACATCTGTTAGCAGCCGCTTCAAAGAGCCCTGCAGGACATCTGGGTCTGGCCTTGGCCGTCCTACACTGGCCCATAAGTTGGTCATGGCATGACTACCCAGCACAGCATCCAATGTAGCATCTAGCTGTAAACGCCGCATAGAAAACCAGGTGTCCCAGCCCTGCACAACTTCAGTCAGCTGTGGCCAAGGTCCTGAGGGTAGGACAAAATCACCTGCAGGAAAGAAAGAACAAGAAGTGACCTAATCTTTCCCTGGTTTCAATATTCCCTCTATGTTCACACTCCCAACCTGTGACCAGGAATGCCCCACTCCCCTTCCCCACACAGCTCATGTTTCTCTCATAATAACATGCTTGCATCTTTCTTCAAGTATGACCAACTTTGACCATTATGGCTGAGTTCCCCAATACCAACCACTCCACCTGTGACCAGAAGCCATTCCATGAGTCGGTCCACTGCTATAAGACACAGCTCTTGACAAACCTTCCGGTGTGCTGGCCAGTCTGACCTTTGGCATTCGGGGCCACAGTAATAGACATTTCTGCACCTGAGAGAATGAGTCCAAGAAATAGATGTTCCTATACCTCAAAGGTGATTGGGGGATATCTGGGGAAGGGAACTGATATACTTGCACGTAGGAAGATTACTGGGTAAAGAAGGTAGAGGAACGACAGCTGATACACCAAATTTGGGGACTCCATTTTGCAGAGGAGGCAGAAGAGACTGGAAATGTAATTTTTCTCTTGGGTCAGAGTGACACCTCAGTCTCTCACTGCAGTGGCTCACTTTTTACAACCCTTATAGAAAACAGTTTGTGGCTGCCCTCTTATCATGGTTATGGCTCAATTCCAACCTCCCCAGAACAGATTATGGTCTTACCCCCTTGAGTACTCAAGAGAAAGAAGATAGAATTGTACTGTGTTCTCTGTCTGACCTCCCTATAATACTAAAAATAAGCAAGAGGCCGAACCTTTTGTAATCTCTCTGTGGTCTGGATAATACAAAATGAGGAGAGGGGATTAAGTTATTCTGAAAATTCTCAGACCTTTTCTCCCACAGGATCATTTCTGGGTATCCCTCCTATTAGCCTCTGACTAGTCACCTCTTGCAGTGCCGGAGGACCTTGGAGTCTGAAAGGCCACTAGGGAGTGTTCTACAGTGAGCACAGAATCTGAATGTGTCCTCCATCTTCTGAAACATTTCTTGAAGGCATCGAAATCCAAAGCCTGATACAGGAGTACCCCCATCTACCACCAACCTGAAGAGACAGCATGAGGAAGGAGTGGTAATAGGAAAAATAGCTCTCAAATTTCTCATGACCCCTACTTTGCCTCCTAATATTTCCATCTACTCCCATGTCTCCTACTCCCATGATTTATCACTTACAAGAAAATTATAGTTCTTAAATTTCTAGAAACAACACTAGTAAAGGTCAGTATGAGAGAATCCCTCATTGCAAATACCCCATAATCCCAAAGTTGTATTCCTTCTCCACCTTTTGAAATCACTTCTACCAAAAACAATGTACTGCTCTTCCACAGAGTTAGTCACTCACTTGTATTCTTCATAGCTTTTCATGTTCAGCTTTTGAAGAATCACCTGGGATAGGCCAGGAACATTATTCTCCAAGGAGGAGAAGCCCAGTGCATCAATGCTAGGGCCAGGTTTTGAGAGGGTCAGAGGCATAGGGGTCACATCTGTGGGCAGAGTCACAACCATGGGAGCCACCGATGAGGTAGGTTTCTTGTGCCTTCGTCGCCGGGGCCGTGGAGCCATGGCCTGTCCTAGGGACTATATGTAGACAAGATATGGAATGAAATTTTGCAAGCTGGACACCTGGTGTGTTTTCACATGTCTGACCTTTTACTTCTCATTCCAGTCTCTCCAGACCCAGGTATCAGTAAAATTTATTTCACATCTACTGATTACTGATCATTACAAGCAGTTGTGAAAAATGGGGAAAATAATTATACATGAAGTTCTGTATATAATATAAATATATATGTAAGTAATGCATAGAAACGGTCTGGCAGGGCTCATATAAAACCAATAACAGTGATTAACTCTGAGGGGAAAAGGCTCTGGGATAGGAACTAAGTTGGTCAAAGGAGACTTTTGACTAACCTATAATGTTTGACTTTTTTATACAAAAGAATATATTCACATATTAGTGTATTTTAAAAATCAACTTAAAAGAAAAGAAAAAGCAACAGAAGTTTTGGCCACCCCAAACTCCATCAAATTGGAGAATTAGTCAATCTAATCTAGTTGGGAAAGTAAAACATTCACTTTAAAAGACCTATCAACACATGTATAAGCAATAAACCAAGAAATAGAAATTCAATGCAGTACAAAATGTTAACAATGCTAAGAGTTATATATTCAAAGCAAGTAATGCAAATTTTGAGAAAAATTGCATAAAGAAGTGAGTTTTGAAGTAGAGCTAAGTCTACACCCACCCACTACCTAGCAGGAACTCTGTGATGTCCTCTTTCTCTGGCCTCTCTCATTCCTTCCACAAGGGCTGAGTAAACAAAAGAGACTACACTGGGAAAAATAAAAACATTCATTCATTCAATAAATATTTATTGATAGATAAAATCATTTGCAAAACACTATAATGTAAAAATTATGAAAAATATACTTGTCTAAATATCTTATAGAGGGAATAAATGTAAACTATAATTTAGGATAGCATATAAATATTGTAAGTGAAACTAAAGCATAATGGGAGATCAGAAGAAGAAAGTCTATTCAGTTGGTGATCTATAGGAAGACTTTTTGCCGCAGGGAACAGCTGGAATAGACCATGAAAGATGGTGTTAATTTGAATAAAAAGAGAGAGGAAAAATGAAATTCTAAACACAGACAAGAGCTTGAGCATAGAAATGTAGATGGGAACATTCTGGGAATTAATGAAATAGAATAATTTGAGCTTGATTATTGAGTCTAAAGACCTAAATATAAGAGCTAAAACTACAAAGTCTTATTAGAAAACATAGGGGAAAAGCTTCATGATATTGAATTAGGCAAGTCTTTGGATATAACACCAAAAGTAAAAGCAACAAAAGAAAAATAAATTGGACTACATCAAAATTTAAAACTTTTGTGCATCAAAGAGTGAAATGTAACCCATAGAATGGGAGAAAATATTGGCAAATCATGTATCTGATGAAAGATTAATATCCTGAACATGTGAAGAACTCCTAAAACTCAACACCACCACCACCAAACAACCCAATTAAAAACGGGCAAAAGATCTGAACAGATATTTCTCCAAATAAAATACACAAATTGCAAAAAAAAAAAAAGAAAGCATATGAAAAGATGTTCAACATCACTAATCACTAGGTAAATGCAAATCAACACCACAAGATACCACTTCACACCCATTAGGATGGCTATTTTATTTATATATATATAAAGTGTTGGTGAAAATGTGGAAAAATTGGAACCTTTGTTTTATGATGGTAAGAATGTAAAATAGTACAGCTGCTATGGAAAACATTATGGTGACTCTGCAAAAAGTTAAACATAAAATTACCATATGACCCAGCAATTTCACTCCTAGGTATATACCCAAAATAACTGGAAACAGGTATTCAAAAAAAAATGCTTATACACAAGTGTTCACAGCACCACTATTCACAATAGCCAAAAGGTACAAAAAATCCAGAAGTCCACCAACGGATGAATGAACAAATTGGGATATGTATACAATAAAATATTATTAGCCATAAAAAGAAATGAAGTACTGATATATGCTACAACATGGGTTAATCTGAAAAACGTTATATGCTAGGTGAAAAAAGCCAGAAACTAAAGGTTATGAATTATATGATTCCGTTTATATATCAAGAATAGGTAAATCCTCAGACAAAACAGATTTGTGTCTGCCAGGGGTTGGGTGTAAGGGAGAATGGAGAGTAACTACTTAATGGTTATGGGGTTTTCTTTTGGGTTCATGAAAATGTTTTGGAACTAGATAGAGATGGTGGTTATACAACGTGAATGTTCTAAATACCACTGAATTGCTCACTTTAAAAAGATTAATTTTATGTGAATTTCACCTCAGTTAAAAAAAAAGGTATCCATAGAAATTAAGAAACTAATACAATATTAACCTTAAGATTAACTGCCTCTGGGGACAGGTAAATAAGAGAGGCTAAAAATACTAACAGTGGTTAGCTTTACTGTGAATGAGGTAACTATTAAAGTTCAAATCAGGGATCATGTTTTATTACAAAGATGGTCTGACATTTAATCCTTCCAGATCAGATTAGGAAAAAAACTCTAGAATCATCGTTCAGCTGAGATGTAGGTGGCAGAACAAACAAACAAACAAAAATCCTCCTAGAATTATCCAGCTAATAACCATTATGTTACAATATGGCTCTTGTAAACCTGTCTTCAGGTTAATGAAGGAAGAATCTATATTTTCCTTTGTACTTTCTTTCTCCTCATCCTTTCATTCCACCCCTTTAATCTCTCCCCTCATCCCACAGTGAATGGTTTCAGAGTTCACAGAACAGAGATAGCTAAGCTCATCTGCATACCACATCTTCTAAATTGTTATAAAGAAGAAATTAGACCTAATGATAGATTATTTTAGGATTTAAGGGTCATGTCCCTTTACAAAGGGTGGATGGAATTGCCTTCTCACCCTCTGATCCCATTTCCAACAACTGACCTGACTCTTCCCTGTATTTTTCAACCACACATAATCATTGCATTTCTAGAAGCATTAATCTGCTCTACCTACCCATCCCCCTCATGCAAGATAATACCTTAAACCTTGAAAGAATGGACTTCTCTTTTGTTTACTGGTAGGGAGAAAAAGTATCTTTGATTTGAGACAACTCAAGAGTCTTAAATCCCAGGAGAAATAATACCTCCCTGATGTTCAGCCAAAAGCCTTTATGCTGCAATGGGAGCCGATTAAGACCAGAAAGATACTGCCTTATTTATCTGCCTTTCCAAAGAGGTCTTCTTCCAATAGAAGCTTAACTCTTGTCTCTCCAGGGGTTGGTTAAACTGGCTGGAAGTCAAGGGATAACACAGCACGGAGAGGAGTGGTGAGGGTGAAATCTCCGATGTCATAGTTTCCTCTGTGTCTAGAGTGGATTCATGATACAAATAAGTTAGTTTGCTGGCAGGTAGGTAAGAAGGTAGGAATAAATGAGTCAAGTCTTTGCACTCGCATCTAGAGATACTGTCAGGCTTATGTTTGAGTTTGCGTACATCAGTCCCAGACTCAGGTTCCCTAGTTGTTAAGCCCCTACACTGAGCCCCCAAATCTTCCAAGTTCAAGGTGGAGTGGGAGGAAGATTGAGGGAAATAAAGGCAAAAACAAAAACAAAACAGGACAAAGGAGAAATTGGAAAGAATTATATATAGTAAACTTTCAGAATTTTTCAGAGTTTAGAGTCTACCCCACCTTGAAAGGGAATCATTTTAACTTTTTTTCTAGCCATCCCAGTGACTTGAGCTCTAATTTATTACCAGTATATAAGAGAAAATACCAAAACCAAGTAGAGGAAAGGAGACATGAACTGGAGAGCCTAGAAAAACTCCTATCCTTCAACTCCAAATTCCCTAAAATATTAGTCTATTCCCAGGCCTAGATCTCTTATCTTTACCCTTCCTTACCACCAAAAGCCTTAAGTTTCACTTAAACCACACTCATCTTCTCGCCATCTGCTGACCAGGAAAGCCCATCTAATTTTCTCTAATTCACCAGCAGATACAAAATGTCTTTGGAGAGCTAAGGAAGAGGAGTAAAGCTAGTAGCCATTGCAGATCCTCAAAAGGTATTGAGAAAGAGAAAGAGAAAAAGGAGAAATGCATTAGGAACATTGCTATTACTCCCACATTCAGCTGCTTAATCAGTGATTAACACTCCCTGGGGTGATAAATGCTTTACTCAATAAACTAAACAAGCAAAGTGGTTGATGGAAAAGTAACTTACCCTGCTAAGCCCTCGGCTTCCTTTCTTCTCTATTTCTTCCAAGTGAAATGAATGCTTGATCTCCTTAGATCTAGGTTGTGGCTGACTTGCAGCTGTCCCTTCCTATCACTTGCCTTTGCAAACTGTTGAAATGCTGGGTGTCTGTGATTAGGTGTGCCCTGCCAACAAGGTAAGTAAGGACCTGGCCCCCTGCCCATGAACTTCTCTTTCTGACCTTCCTTCTCTGCCAAGAAGGTTCAGAACTCTGTCAACACTCCCAAACTCACCAAAGGCCAGGCAGGTTAAGGAAAGATGAATCCTACTTCTTCCTGGATCTCTCTAAGACAGTATTATTACTGCTCTCAGTTCACGGTGTCAAGGAAAAACCCTTGGGATTAGTTCAGAAGCCAATATTTGGTTGGAAAAGGTAAGCACTAGCCCAGGAACCCCTGGGTTTCTGGATGTCAATGTAGACCCAGGGTGAGTCCAAGTCCAAAGCCTTTTTAGCATAACAAACCGCTCAAACACAACCCAACCATAACCAATCTAGGCTTAAGTACAAATAAAATATCCAAAAAAGAATAGAAATGGTACAGAAGGAAATCAATTATAAGGAAAACATCCAGAATTTGTAAAATTCACTTTCCCTGAAAAGAGAGCAAGACACTTTCTGAATGAATGTCATCAGAGGCACTTCACCTGTTTATTTCAAAAGAGGAATATAGTAGTCTACCATATCCACTGGGAGTATGTTCCAAGAAACTGAGGATAGGACTGAACTCTACAAAACTATGTTTTTTCTTATACATACATCCCTACAATAGTTTAATTTATAAATTAGGCATAGTAAGAGATTAATAGCAATAACTAAGAATAGAATAGAACAATTATATTGTAATAAAGTTAGGTGAATGTGGTAGTAAGTAAAATAAGGGTTACTTGAACAAGTACTGCAATATACCTTGATAGCCTATCTGATACCTGAAAAAGACACTAAGTGACTAATGTGAGCAGATATAGCATGAACATGCTGGACAAAGGGATTCATGTCCTGGAAGGGATAGAATGAGACAGCATGAATTTTCATCATCCTACTCAGAATGATATGCAATTTAAAACTTATGAGTTGTTTATTTCTGGAATTTTCCATTTTAATATTTTCAAACCACGGTTAACTGAAACCATGGAAAGCAAAACCATGGACAAGGGTGGACTACTGCGAATATTTCTGGAAAATTAAAGACCGAAATATTGACGTCTAAAAACATATACTATTTTTAGGAACAGAAAATAAGAAACAAACATCTGTAAACATCTTGTAATGGATACTGATCCAGGGAATTTAATTCCACATTCCTAGCTCTTTTTCACTTAAGAGTTATTGAGCTCCAGAACTTTGTCAGGACAATGGTCCTATATTACTGCAAGTTCTAACTTTATGTTTATATCTGGCCCCAACTATATATATCACTTACCTGCCTCTGTGAACATCGTCAAACTGGGGAGCAGAACCACTTGAAATGAGGTCCTGGAATGTGGCATAAAATTTACATATGAACAGATGTAGAGAATAGATTCCAAAGGAACCCCAAACTGTAGAAAGCACAAATTACAACCAGGAAAGGTGGAAGAAAAGTGTTAAGAGTTGCAACAAGACATTACATAACATTATAAAGAACAGCTGTGGACAAAGGAAAATGAGTTGCAATAGGCAAAAATCCTGAACAAAATAGGGGTGATCCACTTTAAGCAAAGGTCAATTTCAAATGTAACTGGCAGAACATCTAAAGATTTTTGAGTTGTTAATAATGGCTCAACTGCAGAAGGTACAAGAAGTCAGATTGTCTTTTCTAACTCAGAACTGTCATCTTTGGATATAAAGGGAGATACTATACAGAAAAAAATTGATACTGAATATTTACTTTTACCTTCACTACTGCTTGCTCTGGTAGATACAATTTGTATTCATCATGGGTTATATTAAAAAAAAAAATACTTCTATGGTTCATTGTGAAACTAGTTAAGAAGAAAGACTAGAAGGAGGTTCCTATTCAACAGGTAGGAAGTGTGGTCTGTGAAGCACTGGGTGATAGTCTACCATTCTTTATGTATACCACTTTTTCTCAGTTCCGTTCCTTTCTCTTACTTTCTCCTTTTTAATTGTTACCATTAACACACAATTCTTCTTAGTTTGCTAATGATGCTTTATATTTACCCATGATTCCCACAAACACTATAATGATGTACCTACATGCTAAGGAAGTTCCTGGTACTGATATACTAGTTAGGCTGCTAAGTTAGAGATGTAGTTTTCAGAAAATAACATCAAGAAGAATCTTTAAGGTATGCAGTGCATAGTAACTTTAAAGTCAGTTCATGGACTTTTAATATTATAGCAAGTAGAAGCTGAAATAATCATCAATTTTAGTTCTGTTTGCTACCTGGAATTAGGCAAGTATATGTATCTTGAGCTAAATTAATGCTTTATAATGTATATCATTATAATTATTATTGAAAGCTGTAATTAATGTTGCTATATGATTATATTATTATAAAATGTTGAGCAATATCCTAATTTCCCTCAATTGTCAAAATCTGTGTTTATTTTGATCATGACAAAGAAGGAATATCAGGAAAATGCAGTATCACTAATATCTTTTTTCTTATTGTTAAAACACCTGCTAAATTTCCAATACTACTGTAACAAAATTCTAGACAATAACATTTTTCCTTCAATTAACAGTTAAGTAAACAGTGATTTTAATTAGATTTAGGAGGCCTATAATAGGCATCCAGTCCTCTAGTGCTCAGTTACTAATGTTCATGTAAAAGAGTAACTAAAGTTCAAAAAAAAAAAGGCCAAATTTATGAAGAATTTAATTCATCAAATTACCATGAACTATCCATAAGAGAATCTCTGAAGGATATAGCCCAATTCTATTACCAGGATTTTCTAATTGGCATGAGAAGGTCAAATCGGACTACATCTTCCAAATAAAACCCAACACAGAGATAGGAGCAGCGGCCCATGCATGGAATTTATTGTGTGCTACTGTTTATAAAATACTTGAATAGTCCTGCACATGCATAATATTTCCAACTTAGACGGGAGACCATACAGGGTGCACTTTCTGGCAAACAAAACAATAGATGGTTCCGCTGCCTGAAGCTCTAAGTTGTATTCCAGAGCATGAGGGAAGCAGGCCACCAAAGCAAAGGGAAATACCAAACTACAGTGGCAATCAATACAGGTCAATTGTTGTTAAAAATTAGCACATGGTTCCATTTAGTTTAACCAAGCAGTTCTGTAGCTATCAAAAAAATGTTCAACATGCAGTCTTGACTTTTATGCTTCCACTAACAACTGAATGATTGAACACCATTGTTGCTTCTATGCTGCATTGCTTAATCAAAAACATTTCCAGAACATTTTAAAATTTCCTTTGCATCAAAACATAAAAATAATAGAAAGCCAGCAGCAAATCACCCTGGTGGCTATTTAAGCAACTTGAGTACTCACAATAAACTAAAATTTCTCATAACATCTAGGCAACCTACACGTCGTACCTGTACATCATAGGTCTATATATTAAATATTTGCAAAATGAAAACATGCATACACAAAATACGTCAAGTTTTACAGACATGATTTGAATTAAAATTTACTTTGACAATGTACAAACTTCTTTTAAAGTATCTTAAATGAGTAATTCTGTAATTCTTAATTTTGAAATTTTAGAGGTTTTCTTCTTAAATCTCTGGGGTATAAATCTCAAAAGACCTGGGCAAAAAGATTTTAGATTTGTATTCAAGTAAGAGAATCTGCCTAGAAATATGTTATATATTCATAATTGAAAAATACCAAGACTATATTACAGAATTAGCCACATTTAAGAACTATAGACCTGAGGTCATCATTTTGTATAAACGCCAACTGGGTTTCTCAGCATTTTGCTTATAATTCAATATACAGCTTAGTAACCTCAGAAATGTATTTTAAGACCATGCTAATTCATCCTTTAAAGACAATTCATGGGGGGAAAAAAGTCCATGTTAGCTCTTAGGCTTGCATATGAAGTCATGGTTGAAAACAAAATCTAAGTCTACTAAGGGAAAAAAGAAATCTCATTTGTAAACTTAAATGTGTGAACCACAAGCATAAATGGAGGTATAGTTGCCCTCCACTGGAAATTGCCCCAAGCCCCCTGCTCACTGCTCTCCACCTTGGCAGCGATGACCCAATCTTATTAGATAGCACAAACATGTCCCAGGGTCCTCAAGCCTCCATCCAGAAGAGGGTTGGGGTCTCAAAAGCACAATGGTTTCTCCAAAGGGACTGTGACATTTACAGTCAGCTTGGCCGACCCCTCCAGCTCCTCGGGTGATCTGTCCATTTGGGGCCCGAGATGTGAGAGTCCCTGGGAAGCCGTGGGTCACTGGGCACTATGGTTGCCAGTCCCGTGGTTCTCAGTGGCATGTGCGGTGTTCAGAGAATTGAAACCATCTTGCTGTACAGCATCTTTCCGGGGTGGCATTCTCTCATTGATCCTATCCAAACCCTTTGCCTCTTCAAAACTGCAGATTCTATGTGGTGGAGAGAATCCTCGTATTGCTTAACAAAATGCAAATTTGATAAGTCAGTAATTGAAAAACATTTCTGAGATTTCAAAAACAATTAATGATTTTTAAAAAGAAAGAAATTAGCTCTATGTAGCAACTGTTAAATCTTACTTTAACTGAATCCTATCCCATTCCAGATATCCCTTTAAAATGTAAAATGTTTAAACTTAAATATAAATAACATAGCTTCATAGATGACAAGTGTTAGCATACCCTTTTAAAGAAATACAAAAATAATCTCCAGGAAATGTTCTCAGGGTCTTAGCCTGATTTCTACTGCACCAATTATCTCCTACCTCAGACTCTAAGATCATCAGTGACTATCACAATAAGGCAGCATCAAGAGTAGGGGCAAGTGAGGAGGCTAAACAAGGTTAATCCTCAACATACAAATCTGTACCAAGATACTGGGAGGAGAAAGAGGTTAAGTTAAAATTTAGCAGATCAGAATTATCTTGGAGGTCAAGGTGTCATCACCCCATCACCACCAATATGAAATGAAAAAGGTGGAAAATACCTCCAGGAGTTAGATCTGTGTTTGGCTGATAGCAAAAAAATATTTATAGTTTCAATCTTAGGAGATGTTGTCTTTAATTCATTGGTCATTCAACACATGTTCATTGGAAACCCACCCCCGACAGCCGCAAAAAAAAAAAAAAAAAAAAAAAATCAAACACGGCAGTTATCTAGTTGTCATAGTTTCTCATTTACTTCATCTGGAATGATGCATCTTACATTATTAAAAGATGCATAGAAAAGACCTCCATACTACTGGTTATAATCTGTTTGCTTTAATATGTGTAATTCCTGGGACTCAGAGTCTGTGCATGTGAACCAAGTAATTGGTTGGGCAGCAAAGCAATTAGCAATGTGTAATGTGAAGCCACTACATAATATACATGAATATAATATTATCAGCAAATACTAGCCCAAACTGCAGCAAAAAAGAAAAAAAAATCACAGTGACAGCTTCTGCACTCTCAGGCAAATTACTAAAAATGAGTAAAAACAAACAAATCTCTATCCAGAGGAGGTTTCACTTAGGAAAGAAATAATCTGAAATTCAGCACAGAAACGTGCAAAATATGGAATAGGTCTTTATATGCAAATTTAAATGCTATGATATTATAGCATAACATGCTGCACTCTAAAGAATTCAGGACCATTAAATGCTAGTTGCATATTATACTGTAAAAGGGAAATAACACAGATTGTTACTATGGAAGCTAGTCCTTATGATAAAAAAAAAGAAAGAGGAATGTGACTTAAACATGATGAGTCAGTGAGTCTGATTCATCTTGGGCTGTGCAAGCTAGGAGTAAGACACACCCATAGGACATTCTCTGATGCCCACCCACACACCACAGATCTCTGCCCAGCGCAAGGACTCTGATCGTACCTTTTTCAGCCTCAATAGCCTCAACTGTGGCTGTACAGAAGTGAGCAGAGGCATGCAAAATGAATGAGAGAGATGAGAAGGGTCATATTGTACAGCAGAAAAGGCAATGATCACTTAAAATATCACAGTACCCCATACTACATTATCATTTATAATTTAACATAAATAGTACCCATAGTAGAGAGCCCCATCCAAATTCCCCAAATCCTGACACAGCACAGTTTAAACACAGCACTATGACAACATTACTCAGAGCACAGAACACACAGACCTACTGTAAACACAGACGCCTCAGCACCCATGCAAATGCACTCCAGTACTAATTACCCATCTTGAATTCAGTATTTTGATGGCTTTAGAATTTTTCAACATGTTTATTATGTCAGATCCATCACAATCACAAGGAAATTCTCTAGGGTGAAATTATGATGGTAGAATTGTAGAAGAACAAACAAGACATTCTTTACTTTCATGTTTAACTGAAATAATTCCCATCGCGAGTTGGTTCCCTAAGATACAAACTAGAAGAGGTCAGCAATGCTTTTCCTGTTGCTTCTGATTCATAGGGCAAATTATAAGCTGCAAAAGTTGGTATAGCTGCAATGAAATTTAAGGGCAGTAAAGCTGGTAAGTTATTCTAAGTAGAAAAGGTCTGCAGCTCTGTTCTTTGTAGGTAACCTAAAATGACCCCTCTTGTCTACTAGGAATTTCCTTTCTATTCTAACATTGGTGTTCCACTTATCTAAAGATATTAACATCTTATAGCCTTTAAAAAATCTATTTATGTTCAGTTTATCACAAACTCAAATCTGCCTCAGATACTAAACCCTGAATTCTCCAATAAAGACAGAAAGGCTACTGAGCATCTTTTGAAATCCAGCAACCAATTAGAGAGGAATTAAGAGACAGAAGGCAATATATCCTAATTATTTCATGACATGGACATATGTATAGGTCATATAAATAAGAAATGGATTCTTGGTAAAGCTTGTCTCTGCCCCACTTAGAGAATTTCAACATATTTAGTCATACATTTTATATTCAAATAGTCCTTTGGTTCATTTCTGGGTTCAAATTATAACCACTTACATTGAGAACCAGGACCAAAGATTGAAGAGGACAATATTGCCTGACAATATGGCCAATTCCTCAGTTTACCCAAAGTAAACATACTCAGGATATTTAGAATAATAATGCCCCATCTCTTCTATTTTTCTTCTCTACAATAAGGCCAATTAGAATAATTATTCTTGAAACAAACTTTTAGCTGTACATATGATTTAGAAATGATAAATTTTATCCAAAACAGTTATTAATGTGAAAGGACATTGATGAATCTAAGGAATTAAAGTAGCCTAAATCAGAAAAGGTTGTTGATTTCAACCAGATAGTAAAATGAATTGGAGGCCCAAAAGATGTAGGATGAACACTAAATAATTAATTTTCCTTAACTTTCAAATTATATTGCAAATGAAAATAGTCATACTTATTGTATACCCATTGTACAAATCACCATTTAAAATATCTAGCCCTGTACATTTGAAAAATACTCTTGGAATTTGCCCAAATAGAAAACTGGGATAAATGACCCATCTCTACTTATCAGTCCTAGAACTACTATTCTTCAAAATGTAGACAGTTTTCTTTATAATTCAGAAACTGGGGAAAAAATAAAATGCCAATCAGAATATTTTTAAAGTGTGTATGGTAATAGAAGTGATTTTATATGAAATATTGTATAACTTGTATTATATATGGCAATTAAAAATAAAAAATATTACCACTAGAAGAATTAGTATCTATATGTGTAGATAATTTAAAAGTCTATTAATAAAATTTTCACATTATGAAAAGTGATAATATACTTTTGAAATTATTCTATGGACTTTTGATATGTAAAAGCATTTTCTAGATCAAATTATATTCTCTGTTCTTTCTTGAGGCCTCTAAATGCTCTTAAATCCTTTGCAGAATATAAAACAGTTATGACTCAAAACTGCACACCATGTTAAGCTCGAATGCTTAGAGTTGAAAGGTGATTTGGAACTTAAACATTAATCTGGAAAGAAAGAGACCTGATAATTGCAAAATTCTATCTGCACTATTTTTCCTCTATTTGTTTTCAGTTTTATATGGCATCTTGACATGGCCTTAATAAGTTTGAGTACAGTGCTGGTTAAAACTGTATTCCACAATACCACACAGGATAAATGATAAAGAAAAATTTGACACTAAAATAGAGATGTTTACATATTTTCCCATATAGGTCTTGGTGAAGGTAGCAATATAGCTCCCAATCAAATTTCCATGAATAAAATGCATATAAAATATGAATATCAAATCCTACTCCAATAGAGTTGTGCAATTCTTTAAAATACTTGAAAACCAGATCATAAATTAACTTTAAAGTTATTGAGAAGACAATTTTTTATTTTTTGACAATAGGACTGAGGTCTTAGACTTTGTTTTTGTAATACTTAATTCTGTTATTCACATCAAGAAATATGTTTACTAAAATTTAAAGTTAGATAAACTTAAAAAAAACCCCACAAAGTTTAAGTTTTTGTATGAGTTTCAATATTTGTTTCAAAATTAGTTTATCTTATGCTAGGGAAATCACTTCAACCAAATGGTTAAACCACACTATTCAAGAGCCATCACTAGAGCTAGGGAGCTTATCTAGTTTTCCAAATTGGACCTCTTAAGCTCAGCACTGTCCAGTAACTTGCTCTATGCTGGAAACAGACAGTCCCTTCAGTCAAGTTGTCTTTTGAACTCTCCCTGCAGTTGGGGTGATTTCAAAGTTGGAAGACTGAGCTTCAGGCTGCATGCAAATTAAGAATAGAAGTGCTGAGCTGCCAACAAAGCACGTTATTAGCAGGTGCTAATTGTGAAATCTAAAAGAAAAGTTTGCTGTGGATACATCGCAAAAGTAATAATACATCCAAAGATAACTGAGAGATGATTGTAGTGTAGATTTATTTAAGCATGAGAACCTTTCAGTATTTTCCTTTTCTGAACAAAAAGGAAGAAAGGTAAAATATTTTTCAAGCTATTAAAATTTATCCTTTTCTATTAACACTTGCTAATTTTATTGAATGTTTAAGATCTTAATTTGTTTTAATCATATTCTTTTCTAATTTTTTTCCCAATGTTTACAATAAGAAAAATAGAAGGCAAGGAATATAAAGAGAATAAAAGCAGATTTTTAAAAAGTCAAAAACCAAACTTCATTCAGATTAAAAAATTGAAACTGTAATTTCAAACACAGTTGTATTTCTCACATATGCCAGTGGTGGTAGCAGACAACACAGTAACATATAAAATAGAACATGTATAGACTATAAGTAGAAATTATTTGTCTACAGGAAAAATTCTATTTCTTTAAGCATTTGTTATAAGACTGAACAAAATAAAATTGTGAAAAGCCAATCTAATTTAAATTTATTCAAAAATTTAAGTTAAAATTTTCTTTTTGCTTTAAAATTTCACTAATTGTAACACCAAAAAGAAACTGGTAATCATGACTAAGGAAAACATCTGATCTGCCGCTGCCTGTTTTAATAGAGCAATAACCCTTGGAGGGCTGCCAAAAGTGCCTACAATAAAACATATAAATTAAGCTTTTGATATTACATTTTTTTGCTTTCCAAAAACTGCAAGGAAAAGAAATCTAGACTTTTGATATTACATTTTTTGCTTTCCAAAAACTGCAAGGAAAAGAAATCTAGACTTTGAGTTACTGTGTACATAGTCTATAACATTCACAACA
The DNA here is from genome assembly GCA_028627145.1 of Eidolon dupreanum. Classification (NCBI taxonomy): domain Eukaryota; kingdom Metazoa; phylum Chordata; class Mammalia; order Chiroptera; family Pteropodidae; genus Eidolon; species Eidolon dupreanum. The sequence continues at coordinate 43,110,347 of CM053506.1, forward strand.
CTTTTCTATTTAATGGGCTTTCAAAAAGTTAACCCAGTATTTACGCAAATATTTACGCCAAAAAAAGTTAGGTTTTTTTTTTTTAATAAAAAATATTCAATGAGCCAGATTACAGGAATGCTTTATGTATAATTCTTTTTATTTTCATGCAAAATAAAGGCACACTTAATAACACCCTTTCGATTTTGACTTACAGGATTTAAATTCAACCCCTTATAACAATGACTTACATCTAATGTTACATTCATGTTCAGAATGCACAAAGTGCAGCAACAAATGTAGCAAACCTCAAAAAAAGGTGCTACAAAGTTGCTTCTACATCAAAAAACAGACAAGTGTCTGAAAGAGTAATTTAACATACTTTTACAGACATACAGCTAACCTACAGAAAGACAGACAGATTTAGGAAGCAGCTACATCTGCAGAGGAAGGAAACAGCATGTTACAGACAGTCAATTATACATAGAACATTTGACAAACACCACAGAAAACAAATTTTGGCATCATTTACCAGGATACAAAACCTTGCACAAATCTTCTGGCAAGTAAGTGCATAAGTAATGTTCTGGGGCCCAAGCAGATTGTTAATTCTAAAATTAACTATTTGATAATAGAAATATTGTCTAATACAATTATATAAATTAAAAAAATAAGAAACTTGGAATTACATTTCCATTTTAGTAATATGACATGGTATATCCTTGATTCACATTCTGAAACTGGGGCTTTTAAAAGAAAAAGGTGCATTAGACAAACAAATATTTCAGACATTATGATATGAGCTGCTCCCATATCATTTCACAAAAAGCTGACAGACTGACCATTATTTTCATTGAAACGAATACCCATTCTATCAATTTTCTGCCCTGGTCAGATTATTAATCAGACACTACCTATCATATAGTATTCTTTCTGCCTTTGTCAGCTGCTGAGACAGGAACTAAAAAGCAGAAGGAATTCCCTGCATGCATTATGTGTACTATTAGCAAAAGAGTGAGGTGTGCCCCAGTCCATCTGAGGCACAGCAAGTTGCATAACATCATTACCACTTTGCAGGGTCTGCCGTCCTCCAGCCAACACTCCACTAGGCAACATCCCTGTGGGAGTCAGGCCCTTGAGTGTCAGCACACTTTCACTCTCCTCCCTGGAGCAGAGAGAGATAACAAACATCAGAGACTTCCAACAAGTACTTAGTTTAAAAGAGGAGATGGGTCTAGATGTAGGCCATGTATATCATTTATGATATGCATCGCTATTACCATATTTTCCTTAATTCCAAGATATAGATTTTCCCATATTCTAAATGTTTCAGATATGAGGGTTACCTTATAATTGAGACATACATTGTTTTTCCTGAAAAGTTTTATTAAATGTATGGTGAGATTCATCATCAATGGGCATTACACATTTAAGAAAATATGGTATTTTATATGCTTTGAAGTTCAAATGTCTAATGTAATCACTTTTGCAAATGAATTTTTAAAGACTGATCCATTCAAGTACACCCTTAAACCTGGTCTTCCTGAATTAATCTCAGGAAGACAATTTGTGGCTCCAGCGAAACAGACTTCCTATACAGATGAACAAGTTCATCAGGAATATTCTAAAAAGTACCCCCTCCTTCTTATCCTGCTCTAATTTTCAATGTGTAGATTTAGGAGTTTCATCACATAAGGACAAGAGATACCAAAGGTGAGCAATAATAATCACATGGGTCAAAAACCCTAGTTTCGAAGGAACTTGTGCTCCCCTCTTCAATATGTAAATATATAACTAACTTCTTTATAGGAAGAATGCTACTACATTGTTTTTAGATGTCAAACAGGATACTGCTTGTAACAAAATACAATAAAAGTAATTCCTATAAAACAAATATTCAGAAAAATGTATCATTACCTGAGAACAGAGAAGACCCTTGCCATCTTGCCAATTGCTCGAATTTTGTTCCTTATGATTTCTTTCCGGGCTGCAGCTGAACCTACTTTCAATGGAATAAATAGAAAGAAAGATTCAAGTTTAGGGCATTCACGCCTGCACCATTCTTTTAGCCTGTTTCATACTCATGTGAACCAACACCAAGCCCCCTGCCACCAGCGCACATGGAAGAGACTAGATGAAGTCATGCCAAAAAGCTTCTCACTCCTTCAATGTTTAACTCAGCACTGGTCTAATACTGGGATCTGATACAGATACAAAAGAAAAGTAATCCACAAACTATGACTCTCACAATACTAATCAGTAAAACAGCAACAGGAAAGAAACTAAAGCTCAACTGTATCACAAACCAAAGGATGAAGTAATAATAACAATCCTAGAGTTTTAAATTCTCATGAGATGATGACATGCAAACTAACAGATAAGAATTGGTAATAGCCTATATAGTCTTCTGTTTAACCAGTATAAAAGCCTTTGACATGCAGGCGGGAAATATATCATCATACTATGACAAAATAAGCTCCCTTGCTGTCTAAAAACAGTGGTATGAAGCGACTACTGTGCAGGTGACCCAGAACTATGCATAACCTCATATCCTCTGTGGTCATGCAAATATATACAAGCTCTTACATTCCTAGGTGATTATGACACAAGGATAGTGAGCAATAAGAAAAGACTCCCTAGAAAATACATGGCTAAAATTTAGATCACTAATGCTTCATTTCTAAAGGGTTAGCTGTGCTGCCTATGACTGATACAGAAGAGAATATACCAAATTAACTGGATCTTTGGCTGACAAAACACTGAAAGGTTCTATCTTCCTTCCCTTGGTCTCCAAAGAACAACAATCTCATCAGTCTTGTCATCTCATATATAGCAACTAGAATCACTCTGAACCCAAGAGTGTGCTGCCGTAGAACTGTGCTTCAATGTGATGAAAACACACATATGGAAGCACCATGGCTGTGAAGGTTAAGGAAAGGCTAAAGACACTAGATCAAAAGGGGCTTTAGGTATACAGAGATCTGAACAACCATAGTCTTCTGGGCTAGAACATTTCATTTAAAATTCAAGTGTCCCACAAATACATATAACTAATAACTAAGACGATGACTAGATCTTCCTGCAAGGAAACAGAAAAAGAAATCCAATTTCAAAGATGAAAACAAAAAATATATTTTAGAGAACATAGGCTCCATGACCATGTTTATGGTGTTCTTAAGGGTAATATTATGAGCACTGAAGTTACAGCTTTTACAAGTCAAAAGCTATGCAGGTACCCCAGCACTACACAAGTATTTTTAAGATGTTAAAAAAATTACCAGAAGTCTCAGAATCATAGAATATTAGAATTTGAAGAGACATTAAGAGATAGTGCAAAGTTCAATCTCCTCATTTTATAGACAAAGTTCACTAAGTGTCTTGTTCAAGGACATAAAGTCTGATCCTCTTCAAATAATAGGGCATTTGGGACATTTTGTTTTGAAATAGAATTTTTTTAAATAGGAGAGGAGTACAGGGATGGGGGAAGATGGCTGTAATGAGGTATATTCATATTTTCAGTCTTAATTTATATATCTGTAAAACTGAGTGATATGTAAACTATACTGATTTCCAATTTAAAAATTCACTGGAATATAAAAACAGTACAAATCAGGATTTTAAATCAGTCTACAAACATGTCATGCATAATATTAAAGTAAATGTCCACAGTAAAATTACTTTGGGGAATCAGACAGACGATCAAACACCCCTAATCATGCAGGGAAAAGTACAAAACATTACAAATAAGCAAAAGAATGAAATTTAAAAATAAGAGGAATGAAAAAGAGGGAAAATATTTCCATGCACAGAAAGACAGATATCTTGGAATATGACTTCCAAAAACATCAAATTCTACCTTAGATACAACTTAAACTAAATTTGCACAAGGCCCAGAGGACTCTGCATAAACAGTACTCAACAAATGTGCTAACTTACATGGATATGAGGATAACGTATGAAGTCATATTTCAAAACAATGTTACTCTGTCTGGTCTGTACCTTTTTTATTGCCATATATGAGCCGTTCTTCAGATGGAGAGTCCAGAAAAAAGGAAGTGAATGATGGAGAAAAGGTGGTTGAGACAAATAAAAAGATAGAGATTTAACTTGGCAGTGGTACTGAAGAATGAATGTAGAAAGAAAGAGAGAAAAATGAAGGCCCTTATATTTGAAATTTGAAAAATGTAGTACTGTAGGATCTGGTGAATAAAAGAACGATGCCACTGTGTAAAGCTCTAAAGGAAAGATTTCTTAAAAGATATGTGTTCAGAAGAAATTATAGAAAGAATGACTATAATATTTAATGAAAGTAGACAAATTAGGGACAGAAAAATACACGTGAAAAACACATAAGACTGATAAAAGACTGTGCTAACAACAATCGCACATTATACTGATAACCCTAAGGAAGTATGTCACCCATGGAAGTATGTTAAGTGAAAGGTAATGACACAAATGAGATACAAACTCATGTGGTTCTTCAGGACACCAACATCTGCAAAAATCTGTAGTATATACAGAGAAATGTTGGTAACTTTATAAACCACCTCAGTGGAAAACCTCATCCACTCCCAATAAAGGAAAGACTAAGCCTCCCACAATCCATAATAACAAGGGCACAGAATTTCTTGAATCTGAACTGCAGAACTTTTGCACATACTCAGGATCAACAGTATGTATGTTCTGTTCCTAACAGAACCTGGGAGTTTGAGGAACTTTTTTTTTCCAGAAATAGCAACAGATTGTTTCAAATCAGCAGAGATGTTTCATTTGGGCTTTCTATATCTTCTATTTTAATGCTGAGATATGTGATTCCGTTATAGGAAATGCAAAGTTTTAGTTTAGTAAAACTACAGCACATAGATTATGTATTTCCTTTATCAAACTCAAGATAAAAAAAAAAATCTGAAATAGTGTGCATTCTAAATATCACAGAAATCAGTGTTCAAATATTTTTTCTTTAATAATTAAATAATACCTCTAAAAGGAATTCTTGTGCATTTATACATGTAACATGTTTATCTATTCTCCTTTAAAAATAACCTCACACATGCAAAACCAAAGACCATCACTTAAGAAGAGAAACTTATTCCTTTACTCAATTTTAAACTTAAATGTAGAAAAACTACTCTTTCCTTCCTAATCTCCAACCTTGCTCTCTCCCCCTTCCCCACAGACAAGCTAAACCCTTATTCTGCCTCCACAGCAATACCTGCCCCACCACATTTCTTTCTAAGTCAGATTTCTCCCCAGGCCCAGTCCATAGGATGGTTCCACTGGTGAGAAGGAAAAGGAGGAGAGGACATAAGGCATGCTATCATGGGGAAAGGAAAGGAGAAAGGATGAACAGAGTTAAATGGAAGAAATAAGGGAATATGAATAAGGAAGGGAAATAAACCTAATTCCAGTAGCTCTTTTCCCTACCCTATCCTAGTATCTATCCTTATTTCCTCCCCTTTACCCCCATTCCTCATTGTTCTTTCTCCCTTAAACCACCCTCATTCCTCCATGCAATCTCCCAGACCCATATTCTTAAAATTTTCTTGGAGTCCTAGATCCTAATACTTGATAGTATAAAGGTGAAAAAATGAAGAACTCAGTGTATTTTCCCATAGAAACACTGTCATAAATGGTGCTCCTGATTTTTTAAATTACTTAAGAGTGGGAAAGAATTTTCATCCTATTTCCTCAATCTATGGATGAGAAGATCCTGAGAAATTAGGTACCTTTTCCAAGATTACACAGCTAGTATAATGGTAGCTCCAAGACACCTGAATCATTGATCCTGTCTACTAAACTGCATTGCCTCCTTAAGATTAATCATTAATCTTTAATGATTAAATGTGATTCATCTCTGGAATGTAAGAATGATATAACAAGTGAATAAATAAGCATAATTTATCATTGATAGGAAAAATATTGATAAGACACATTAAATCTCATTAGAAGGAATATAATGACATTTTATATTTATTCTTGGTTGAATCCCAAAAAATGATTCAGTTGTCTATATTCATATAAATCATAGCTATCTAAACCAAGTACTATATTAGACTTAACAAGGAAATTTTTTTCCTTCTTATTAGAGGAAAAGGACTAAAAGCACTACCTATCACCACTCCTATTTATCACATTGTCAGCAATATTGATACAAATTTCTAAAGAATAAAAAAATAATAGGTAAAAATATAAAAAATAAGTAATATCAGCCTCATGCAAATCATATATTTTCAAGTTAAAGAAAACAAAATAAAAATTACCATAGGAAATAATTTTTCTGATCCATGTTACTGAACATAAGATAAACTCACAAATATATAATTACTTTATACACAGAAAATATGTTGAGATATCAGTTGTAATAATAATATAAAATAATAAAGTATTAATGTAACTTGGTAATAACAGATTTTTTAAAGAAAAACTAACTTTAATTGACTAATTATATATCAAATATATTAAACAGAATAATCATAGTAAATGAACTAATTATATAGAGCAAGAGATTTTGATCTTAGTTTAGAAAACTAAATATTATTTTTTTTTAAATTTCCAAGATTTAGATATAGATTTAATGTAACACTAATTAGAACTCAGAATCTGAAAAATTAACAGAAAAATGTATCTGAAAACATTAGTGGGCTATGTAGCAAACATTATTTCAGTCATTATATCAATATCTATATTATGAAGTAGGTACTATTATCTTCATTTTGAAAATAAAAAAACTGAGGCTCAGTAAGGGTAAGTAACTTGCCTGAGACCACACAGTCATTTTAAGGAACTAAAATCTGAACCCAGACCTAGTCTTAGAGAGGTGGTAGGAGAACAGGAAAAAGAAATATTTAATTAAATCTATTTTAAAATTTTATGGAAAAGACAGATATATTAGAACTAAAAACTTCTACACAAACATGAAAAGGAGAATTAAAATAAGGAAAAATAAATATTATTCATTAAAGCTTATTACCCAAACCAAAAAAAGAACTGATATAAATAATTTATTTCAGTTAACGAAACTACAAGCCAGAGTAAAAGCACATCTTTGCCTGCCACCAACAGATGGCAATAAAAAGACACTTGTACACAATCACTTTGTACTTTGAACAAATAGGCTTACAACAGGGTTTAAGAATAAAACCTGTTTGTAAGTAGAAAAATAACTAAACAGTTTTTACTTAGATTTTACTTGATAAGTGGTCAGTTGAAATGGATAGCTTACACAGTTGGAAAAGTAGAGTAATTTTTTCCTTAGCATCGCTGAAATCAAGGAAATGTAAATTAAACCAATTGTAATTTACTACTGGATAGCCACCAAGCAAAATAAGTAAAAATCAAGAAAACCCAATGAGGTGGGCCTGTGGAGAAATAGGTCTATGGATTAACTGCTAGAAGCACTTCATATTGGTCCAGTTCTTTTGCAAAGTAATCTGGTAGTTCATAGCTAAAATAATGAAGCTAAAATTTATATTCTTTAACTTTATAGTTCTCTTCAAGAAATTTATTCCAAAAAAGGAAAAAAAAAACTTGTACAAATATGCTTATTGCATGCTATTCATAATAAGGAAAATTTAAAGCCACCCAAATGCCAAATAATATGAAATAAATTATGAAAATTATTATATATTAATACACTTAGAAATACGTAGCTATTAAATTTTACCAATATGTAAATCATGTTTAATACGTGGAAACATATGTATACTGACTATAACTATGAAAACTGCTACAACAAAGGTGTGAGAGGCATATAGAAGGAAATAGTTTTCAGTTCACAAGTTGTTTACATCCTTGTTTACTCAACTAAATTTAAACAGATATTTAAATTTAAAAGTTTTAAATAAAAATTTCAAAACAACAATAAAAGGGATTTTGTTTCTATGGTATTAATTTATACTATAAATGCACATTAGGTACATAGGCTGGTTGGCTTACATAGAACTAACAACTACATATAACCTTGTTTCTACAGGAAAAAATGCTTTCTGAATCTCAGACTAAACTAACAAGTGGTTTCTTAGAACACAACAATTCATGAGTTGGGACAGCCTACTTTGGTTTTTGAAAGGAGGAAGTAACAATAACACTGGGGTTCAAGTATATTTCTGATGCACTAAGAATTCTGTACCAATGAAATAAAAACCATTTTTATCCTTCCTTCTCTAAGCAGTGTCTATATTCATGAAGAACCACATCCGTTTAAACCATCAATTTTCCTTTCCTTCTGATCTTTCTTCCAAATTTCCCCTTCCCCTAAATTCATCTTCTTCCCCATACCAACAGAAAAACAAAATCACTAAAATTATTTTAAAATCTTAAAATAAATATCTGAAAAAGTGACTTATCACTTATCAAATAACAGTCATTTGAAAGCAATGACTATATTTTGTAAAAGAGTGTGTCCTGAAGCTGGGAAGTTATAATACAACATTTCACAATAAAAAATAGTAAAATGAATAATCATACCATCAAACTGGTCTTCACCTTCAGTCATCAGTTCATCATCGGAGCAAATACTCAGAACATTAACCAACATTTCTGTCACTATTCCAAAAACAAAAAACAAAAAAAAGTTATATGTTAGCTGCCCATATTCACTGTCTATCTGTGTACATAGCAACTATTCATATAAGTGGTCAGGTGATTTTTAACCCAAGAAGACTAACACATTCTGATAGCAGAAATGATGGAATTAAAAGATACAAAGGTTTCACAATAAAATAAAGTCAACGTATAACAAGTATGAGAGAGATTATGGAATAAGTTTTCTGGTCTCAGAAAAAAAATGAAGTCCTACAGAGATAAGAAAAGAGATGAAAAACACCTACATATATACATTTAAATTCTTCATACCTGAATATAGAATTAAGGAGTAAGAAAAAAAATCATGGCACAATTCCACTATTGCAAAAAAGCTCCAGGACTCAATATTTTAAATACTGGCTCCAGTAACTCTCCTGAAACTTAATTAAGATTGCTAATGACTAACAACCTAAACCCATGGTTCTTTCTTAGACTTAATCCACCTTTACCATTCTCTATATCTTTCCCTTCTCTTTTCTCTTGGTTTCCAGGATTCTACTCATGGTTTTCCTACGTTTTAAACCATTTTCCCCAAAATTTAGATATTCTGAAGATTCTCTTTGCAGTACTGATTTTTTTCACATGCTCAAATTTCTTGGTGATCCCATCCATTCCTATATAAAGTATCAACTTTTTGAAGATGAATCAGAATTCTCTATCACCAGTCTTGACCTCTCTTTTCAAAGTCTGTATTTCCTTCCTGGTTGTGATCAGCAACCATCTTCAACTATTTGTATACTGTCTGCTTCCTCTACTAAAATGAAAGCTTCATGAGTGCAGAGTGTTATTTTGTTTGCCGCTGTATTCCCCATAGCCTAGTATAATGCCTGGCACATGACAGGCATCCAATAAATATCTGACAAATGAGTAAATAAAAAAGAAAATTTCAATTAATAAATAAAAATGCCTGGATGTTCTGATGACACCTAGAAATGAACACATCCAAAACAAAATTCAACACTGTCCCTATTATTCCTCCTATAAACATATTAATAGCAAAGCACATGTCAGACACCGTCCTAAAGCTCTAGGATTCGGAAATAAAAGGTCCAGTTACAACTCTCCAAAAGCTTACTAACTACTGAAGGACACACACGCACACACACACACACAAGTGATGAACAGTATGCTGTAAGTATGCACAGGTATGTAAAAGATCTGGGGAAAGGAAGGTAGAGGAATCATGAGGTAAGAGTTTGCCAGGTAGAAAGGACAGATAAGGCATTCTATAAATAAAAGTTAGAAAGAGTATGAAGTAGTCATATAGATCAATGGAACAGGATTTAGAGTCCAGAAATAAAACCTCACATTTAAGGTCAACTGATTTTCAACAAGAGTGCCAAAACAATTCAGTAGGGGAAAGAATAGTCTTTTCAAGAAATGGTAGTAGGAAACTGGATACCCACATGCAAAGGAAAGAAGCTGGACCACTCCCACTTCACAACATATACAAAAATTAACTGAAAATGGATCAAAGACCTAAATGTTAAGAGCTAAAACTATAAACTCTTAGAAGACATAGAAGGAAATCTTGGATTAGGCAGTGGTTTCAAAGGACGCCATCCAGGAAGTAAAAAGACAACCCATATAATAGGAGAAAATATTTGCAAATCAAATATTTAATAAGGGACTTGTATCTAGAATATATAAAGAACCCTTACAACTCAATAATAAAAAGATAACCCATTTAAAACTGAATAAAAAATTTAAATAAACATTTCTTCAAAGAAGATATGTAAATGGCCAATAAGTACATGAAAATACACTCAACATCATCATTCATTAGGGAAATGCAATCAAAACTACAATGACAACTTCATTCCAATATGATATCTATGATAACAAGAGTTGGCAAGGATATGAAAAAACTGGGACTAATGTACACTGCACAACTGCCTTGGACAACAGTTTGGCAGATCCTGAAAAGGTTAAACGTAGTTACCATATGATCCAGTAATTCTACTCTATATCTAAGAAAAATGAAAAATATGTCTACACAAAAATTTGTACACAAATGTTTGTGGCAGCATTATTTGTAACAGTCAAAAAGTAGAAACAACTAAATGTCCACCAACAGATGAATGGATAAACAAAAGGTGGTATGTCCATACAACAGAATATTACTTGGTCACAAAAGGAACAAAGTACTGATTCATGCTACAACATGCATGAACCCTGAATACATTATGGAAAGAAGCCAGTCATAAAAGACCACATAGCATGTGATTCTATTTATGTAAAATGTCCAGAATAGGCAAATCTATGAAGAAAAGGGATTAGTGGTTGCCTTGGGCTGGCAAGGAGGGGCGAGCATGAGGAGTGATTATTAAGAGGCACAAGGTTTCTTTTGGGAGGATTATGAAAATGTTTCAAAACTGACTGTATTGCACAACTCTGATTATACCAAAAACCACTGAACTGTCCAATTTAAATACCTTAATTTTACAGTATGTGAATTATATCTTAATAAAGCTGTTATGAAAAAAATAAAAAGAATGAAGGCATAACACTTCAAGAGCACAGCATATCAAGGAAATTGGCTGTGCTGTGTTAGACAATATGAAAGAGAAAGTGTAGATGGTCAAAAAAACATGTGTGACAGGTTAAGGTTTATCTTGAAAGCTACCAGAAGCCTTTCATAGATACCAAACAGTAGCTTTTAAGTATATAGTACTTTTCATCCAGAAGCTTAGCTGTGAAGGAAAGGCAAGAGAGTAACATCATAAGAGTAGCCAAAGAAAGATACCAGGTGGAGAAAATTTTTTTAATTTAAATATCAGACAGATTGAAATTATGTATACAAGTGTTTGGTAGAGAAGGTTTGAAGATACAGAGGACCTAACTGATGAAGCTAGGTTCCTAAAAAGGCAGAAGGATAATTGAATCCAGGGACAAGACAAGAATTCAAGATGAGTTCAGCTTATAAAACAGAAAAACAGTAAGTAGAGAAAGCTCCCACTAATGGTATGTGTTTTCTCTGAGAGTGAGGGAAGTGGCTGGAAAAAGAAAGTGTTTGAAAATAAAGGATGAAAATTAGACTATATCTTAAAGGAAATGGGAGATGAAGCAGACTAGTGACATAAAGGATGTTGGGTGCTACTGAGAGCTCAGCTGATGCTAGAAATCAAATATTTTGATGCATACATATCTCTAGCAATGCTCTATACCTTGGCTGTAAGAACAGAGAAAATGGATAGCTGGATTTTGCTGGAGGTGAGTTATAGGACAAACAAAGCAGAAAAACAAGAGAGAAAGGAGTTTGAGGGTATGTTAAGAGAGACAAAGAGAGGTCTGACTAATAAGAAAACGACAGGGTCAAAGTCCTAGCAATTCCAATGAAGATGAAGAGCAGCTATAACCAGAATGAGGGCTCGATAGAATGACAGTGGTTTTCATCAGAGGGTGTTAATGGCACTATCATTACCAGACTCAAAACATCCAACCATTCCCTCACCTTAAACATGCAATCCTTGTTAAGTCTCACTTATTCTACTTCTATAGTTCTTGTGGTTCTCACCTGCTCTCCTAACCCTACCACAGCTTCATTATGTTTCCATCTGACTCTTGATACAGCTTCACAAAAGGTCTCCCATCCTCTAGCCTTCTTTCCAGTCCTTTCACCAGAGTAGTTTTTCTAAATGACTATCATGGTCATATTCTTTCAGTTGCTTCCCACCATTTATCAAAGTTCCAAATTCTCTGTGTGGTGATCAAGATAAAATCTAAACGTGACTTAAATTTCCATTCTTGTTCTACTCCTGTCCTTCATACATCTTACTCACTAATCAAATTGAACCACTCAACATTTGTCAGTGACCTTATGCTTTCTTGCTTTCAGACTTAGGCTTGGGAAATTTTCTTATCTAGAATTCCTATGCACTATCTACCAGCACAATTCTACCATTCTTCAAGCCCCAGTTTAAATGCTACTTTAATCCCTCTGACAGATATAATCTCTCTTAATTCGTATAAAACTATGCTTATCTGAGAGTGATTATTACATTATCTTTTATCAACATTTAGGTAGCTTAAGTCCACTATTAATCTGCAAAGACCCATATCTTACTCGTATTTTTATATCCTAAGTACTGTGAATAAAACACACTTAAAAAAATCTAGTAAATGAATAAATCTTATAGGTATGAGCTTCTAAGAATATCACACCATACTGGAGCTTCTAGAAGAGAGGTTCTTAAATTGGGACCAATAAACCTGAGGGAGTTAACCAATTGAATTCAGATCTTTGAGCGCCCTGAAAATGTTATATGTATATACAAATGTAAATGTATTTGTACATGAATTTTTCCGGGGCAAAAGTTCATAACTTTCATCAGATTCTCAAAAGGGTTTTGTATTAAGAGATTAATGTTTTTGTGTAGTTACTTTAATTACAAGGAGAGTCCTTACTTTTAGAGAGTCATTTAAAACATTTATAGGTACAAAAAAAATAGCTGAGACTTGACTTAAAGTGTGGGATGTGGGGTTGGGATCAGTGGATGGGGATATAAATGACACAATATTGGCCATGATTTGATAATTGTTGAAGCTGAGTAATTAGTACATAGGAATTCATCATATTATTTATTCTATCTTTGTATATGTTGGAAATTTTCCAATATAAGTTTTTCTTTAATGAAATAAAAATCCCCCAGAAGGTTAAAAAACATTGTTTTCATCTAACTTTAAAATTAAACCAGCCTCTCAGGAAGGCTCTGGCTTTGGTTAGTTTCTTCTGAGGAAATGGATCAAACTGGCTTTTTTGAAGTAGAACAAATGAGATATCATTTGTTGCTTTTCACACCAAAAGAAAATTTTCATTAGAATCAAGAAGTAGTCAGACTATCTAAACAGTTAACATGTAATAAAATGGAAAAGTATGCAACAAGTCTGAGAAAATTTTCTTACTGCGCTGAACATTGTTTAGGATTCTATTTGCATATAATGTTCAAATCAGGGCTTCAGTTTTAGAAAGATGTAATTTAGAGAAGATCCATAGAAAACCAATAAAAATGGTCAAAAGGTCTGAATACTTTCTCACCTTATAATAGATAATTTAGAGTGGCAAAAAAACCCCAAAAGATCACTTAGTAGCAGATTTCAAATGCAAGAATGCTGATACAAAACTACTGTTCTCCATCTTCACTTAAGAGAAATCCACAGAAAGTAAATAAATTTTCTCATCTTTCAAAAGGAATTAGACTGCATGATTGTTAAGCTCACCATGAGCTCTAAAATTTTGTGATGTCCTGGTTTCTGAAAGGTGCATTAAGCATTATTCACAGTGGACAGGACAGGGAAACAACTGAAGTGTCCTACGATAGATGATTGGCTAAAGAAGCCATATATACAATGGAATATTACTCAGCCATAAGAGATGAAATACTCCCATTTGCGACAACATGGATGGACCGCAAGATAATCATGCTAAGTGAAATAAGCCAGACAGAAAAAGCTGAAAATCAGAAAAAGTTGACTATTACTTACGTGTGGGATATAAACCTAAAAGCAATAAATGAGCAGGACAAACAGACAGAGACTCATGGACATGGACTATAGACTAGTGGTTACTAGTGGGGTGGGGGAAGAAGGGAGAGGTAGATGGGTAAAGGGGGTCAAATATAGGGGGATGGGGGAGGGTGAAGTGGGTAAAGGGGATCAAATATATGGTAGCTAAAGGAAACTGGACTTTGGGTGGTAAACACACAATATACAGATGTCAAACAATGACGTACACCTGAAAATTATATAATTGTATTAACCAATCTTACCCCAATAGACTTAAAAATAAATAAATTTAAAAAAAGGTGCATTAGTTGAGAAAAACTATTATCTCTATTTCTTTCTTTGTTTAAACACTCATAGCATAAACATTTAAATTAGATATAATTAAATATTACCTTATTGAGGAAGTATCAAAGAATCAAATTAGAATCTATGAAATATCCATCTTCCTCCTGCTGTTATCCTCCCTTTCGCTCTCCCCCACCCCCAGCTCCACTCATATTACATTAAAATAGTTGAGCTGCGTATAGCCTGGAGGTAGAAGAATGAGCAAGATGAATTCTTAAATTCCCTTTAGCCTGATGATGCTATGATTGAACTATTTCTCATATACCAAAGATAGAAGGTTATTAGAAGGTTATAAGTGTAATGCATCCCTTGCACCTAAGCCCTTTACTGGCCCCCTTCTCAAATGCTAAAGTGGGTAACTCTATCTCCATATTAACTTAGTGTTGACCTACTGAGTAAATGACAACTGAAGCCAATCTAAAAAAAACCTATTTAACATGCACAGTTTAAGTATTAACTCTGAATTTTAGAACCAAAAATTGCCTTGGCAGAAGTAACATTTCAAACAGAAAGAAACATTTTGTAACATGGAAGAGGTGAGAAAAAATAGAGAGGGATATAGAACAAAATGTTTTACAATCATGTCTGTATTCTCAAACTCTTACTTTCCACATATGGAAACTAAGGCATTGCCTTGTAGAAAAATTAACACTAAATTGGAAAAGAATGTGATAATGTAAGGAAATCCTAAGAATTCTACAGAATTAGAACAAAACACAGAAAAAAAATTTCATAAATAGCATTTATGTTCTCTTTAAAAACCTATTAAGTATATACTAATAAATATCCCTCTAAATTATTAGCAAAGCATTACCACTAAAATTACATACATATTTTTTATATAGGAGAGGAAATATTAGGTTAGAATGTGAATTTCTCTTTACCATTTTTCTCAGAGTACAGAACTACTATAAAATGACTAACATTGCCCAAAACGAGGTCTATTAAATTATCCCATAAATTGCTGTGACATCCTCCAATATTGGTGTTAAAACACACAACAGTGTCTAATACAAAGCAAAGCTATCCCTCTAACCTTCATAAAAGATGTAAGCTAAAGAAAAAAAGAAAACTCAACAGCTGAAGACAACATCAGGCTATTTATAAGTTGTCTCCCAGTCCCCCAGACACAATCACATGGGGGCTGTAAACAGCTAACTAAAATATCTTTGAGGCTCTCAGATCCACACCCACTGACACAAGTAGAGCTGTATCCACAGTGAAATTAGATTTCAGCTTCCTTTAGCAAGTAGGTGCCTGTGATAGTAAACTGGAGTAAATGTAACAGTAATACAACAATTTTTTAAAAATAAAAATCATACCTTTCTCTCCAACAAATGGTAAAGACCATGTGAAGACATCCATAAAATTGGGCAACCAGTAAGGATGTGGAGAACAGTTAAACTGTCGAATATTCATCACATTATTTTCATACTTTAATACAGCAGCTGCAAGATAAGTTTGAATGTCAATGTAACAATTTGTCTTTAGCTCCAAACGTCTAAAACACATAAAAGCAGAAAAGTATCTTTTTAACTGGGTAGGGAATCAAGGGGTGAGTGGAATGAGGGCTAGTAGAGGGAGGTAGGAACTAATTTTAGTAATAACACACTTTTTGTTTTCTAACAAACTTTTATGTAGAGCATAGTCATAGCTTCACGTTGTTATTAATCAAACTTTTAGATTCTTTCTAGAATGTTTTACTTTATGATCCAATGATAAATACACACTTTTATTAAATCCAAAATTGTGAAAACTCAATTTTTAAAGGAAACACAGAATGGTAATGAACAATTTTCTAGGTTTAAAAGTTCATAAAAGTTGGAAGAATTTAAGGGTCTTTTTTAGTTGCAGGTAACCTGAAGAGTACAGCTAAATGGTAATAAAGAAAAACCAAACCAAATACCCCTCCCCGCAAAAAAAAAAAAGAACAGAAAAAACAAAAAAAGAAAAAAAAACAATGTAGAATATTTTATTTAAAAACATATGAATGTATTTAGTTCATTTAATATGGAAAATCAAGTGAAACTACTAAAAAAATATTTTACTTCATTTAGAAAAAAACATCCATTAAAACACCAAAAGAGAAAATATAACCAAATAACCTATACTCATCTCAATCTCAGATATCTTTCTAATGTTTCAATATGTTGATATAAATAATAAATTAACTGATATTAGTTTCACTGGTTATATTATTTTATGGAATACTGGGTTAGAGAGTACTAGATTCTAATCTAAGCTATGACAGGTACTAGCTGTGCAATGCTTGGTAAATTATTTAACTAATCTGTTTCTCATTTATAAAATAGGACTAATATGTTCACCCCACCTACTTTAGAAGTTTGTTTTAAGATCAGAGAATGTATTTTGCATCAAAACGTGTAAAAATGTAAAATGGTTTGCAGATATAATAACTATGTGGTTGATTACTTTTCTTTTTCATTTTAATGAAAAGTACTGAAATATTAGCTGTTTAAATTCCAAGATCTGAGATTCTGGCTAATACAGGGTCACAAGTAATATGTTTGTTCTCTTATGAAATTCCCATGAAATATAAGTATCTTAAATTTAGCCTCAGAAATTAAAGGCTGATACCAAGCCTTCAGCTTTAAAAAAACTAGAGAATCTAGAAAATTGTCTTACATATAGAATGAAACAATACAAACATACCCATACCATGGAAGCACTCAAATCATTAACACTATGTACAGACTCAGCACTACCAAAAGACATTTGATTTTGACAAGACAGATTCAATAGTGTGAGTTTCTTTTCTGAGTACTAAGAAAACTGATCCTTAACCTCCTGAGTCAAATAAAGGACAACTAGTAAGGCAGTAATCAACTGAGCACTGAACTCTAGCTAGCCCCTTTAATACTGAAAGGAGAGGTCACAGCTGAGATGAATGAGAGCATTGTAGAAAGTTAAATGTAGCACTTGAGTCTGTTTTTGAGAATGTAGTCAAAACTCAGTTACATTTCTCCTCAAAAATGAAGCCATGCCTCATCAAGTAACTTTGTAGAAGTTTAAAAATTTATAAACAGAAATAAAACTTAAAAGAATATTTTAGCACTGGCATAATACTTAAAGGCTGCACTGATACTAGCTTCTAAAGATTAGCCAGTTAACATCAGTATTATGGTTCTTTTGGTAATTAACATAGTATTATGTTCTTATAGCATATTTTGTGTTAAAGTTATTATATAGTATGCTACTGCTTGCTACTGCAAATGTTTTAATGATTTAACCATCACCTCCAAACATCCAAAGAACTCTTATTCTGCTCCTCTTTTGAACTCACACCACAACCCATATTTAGCAATTACCTCATTATCTCTCTAAATATACTTTTAAAAGTCTGTTCTTTCATCCTGGCACATCCACTCCAGTCTGAGCCTTGAAACTATGGCATAGTCAACTGAATTCCAGACAAGTCAAAATAGAATAGGCTGAAAATGTGAACTACATAAAACATACTCAAGCTTATCTTCAATGTTCTTGGCACACACTTAACTAGATTAAGATCCTGTGGTATTATCTGTCAATAAGCTATGTTCAAAGTTAAATGAAATCCAATTACTATAATACACACCCCATCAAATTTAAAGGGAAGGAGGGGGAATGGAAACCAATGGAACAGAAGGTAAAGAAAAAAGATAAAAGGAAAAAAAGAAGAAAGAGCAGTAAAAAGAAAGGAAAGGGAAGAACATATCCCTGAAAGGAGGTGAGAGTGAATTAATCAAAGGCTCAACTACAAATCTTGATGGGGCAGTGATAAGACTGTGGAGGTAAAAGTAGGGAATAAGAAAGGGAAAGAGAACCTAGATCAGTGAACATAAAACAAGAAACATGATAAACAACTATACAGTACAAATGCACAAAATGGTCAAAGCAGTAGCAGTAGCTTTATGCAATGAAGAAAACATTCTGTTGATTATAAGGGGAAAGATTTAAGAAAGGGGAGCTTGAGAAAATCGTGTTTGGTTTTGCTTGACATACTTAACTCAGCATTCTTTTACAAGACAGCTTTTGTGAGTCACAAGTTATGGAATGGTTACATATATGACTTAAGTTTCACATTTTGGATTTTTATTTCTTGTTCTCTCCCCTCCCTTATATCTTATACTTTTTTATAATGAGATTTGGATATTCAAACAATGCCCCTTTTTATTTTCAAAAAATAAGTCAATTAAAATGCTAAGTTGTTTAACAATTTTTTTTATCAACAACATCTTACCTTTATTATTGTAGACATCTAAGTAATTAGGTGCCGAAAAAATTGTTATTAATGAAGGGAACCCTGTAGTTTGACTTTTTCTGTACATTCTATAGCTGCAAAACAAATAGCTTAATATGCATCGTAAAGCATCAATCATTGTTACTAAGTTTGATTTGTATATAGGTGTTAATTTGGGTCACGGAAACAGAATTCTTACCCTGCATCTTGAGCTTCATGAGCTCTAATAATCGATAACAAATTATTGTTTTGCAAAAATTCACACACTGCTGGATAGCTGTGGGGGGAAAAGAGTAAATTAAATAAAATAATGGTTTTCTGTATGAAGCATATGCTATTTTAACAACTAAAATGTAATTAATCTTGGATATTTTTCCTTACTTATAAAAATAAGAACATCCTCGAACTGTATTGTGACTAAAATGTTCCTGTGATTTTTCATTTCCAAAATCTTCAGAAGGATCAGACCATAGCAAGTCACACATTGGTCCAAATGCAGGTGGCTCTTTGAATCTATCTAACTGTGAAATAAAGATGAAAGAAACAAAGAACAGAAATAACTTGTCAAAAAGTGAGAACAGAATGGACATAGGAAAGTGATACCAATTTTGAATACAGTCCATACTACATTGTTCTGAATGATTAGAAGATATTTCCTTAAAATATCAGTATATTAATTTTTACCAATACCTAATGTTGGCAAAAAATAGAAGTTTGAAGCTTCTACTCCCTACCCAACAAAGTACTATAACTAAGGACAAACCTTGGAACTGAAATCTATACTCACTCTCCTAATATCATCCAGTGTGTGTACTTCTGGTGAAAGTCCACCATGAACACAAAGAAATTGTTGATTTAAAAGTGCAGCAAGAGGCAGGCTATCAAAAGCTTCCATACAAGCTTCATAGACTCTTTCTGAATATTTAATTTTACCTAGAAAAAGAAAAAATTAAATTGAAAATTACCTTACTAGTTGATCATTTTGAATACACACACACACACACACACACACACACACACACAGTATATATGTATATATGTGTGTGTGTGTGTGTGTGTGTCTGTGTGTGTGTATGTATGTGTATATATATATATATATATATATATATATATATATATATATATATAATTGACTATTAAAACAAAGGCAAGAAAACTATAGACATGGAAAACAGCCAAATGGTGGCCAGATGTTGAGAGTGGGTGAAAGAGTAACTATAAAAAGGCAGCAAGAGGGAATTTCTGGGATGATAAAACTTTTCTGTATCATGACTGTGGTGGTGGGCAGCTCTATACATTTGTCAATTCTCAGAATTAAACACCATAAAGAATGAATGTGACAATATGTAATTTTTTAAAGGCAAGCATGTTGCTCTATAAGAATCAAAAAAGATAAGCAACGTCACTGGTCTTATGAAGACAAAATATTTGTTCTCTCTAAATTTATTTCAGGTATGCAGCAGATAGTCATAAAATATTACTAAAAATAAATAAGTCAACTCTCTAAAAATAGCTTAACCCTTCACCTTTATAGACTAAGTAAGGCAAAATTAGAACTATACTTAAAGCTAAAATAGTCTTAAACTTTATTTTATTCTAAGAGTCAGTGACTACTTTGTTGTTATAGGCAAGATTGCTATATTATCACAAAAAAACTCAAGGTCCATCCAAGTAAAAAAAAGAAAAGATTTTATTCATATGTTGGAGGAGCAGAAGGATTCCTCTAGTTTCAACGAATGCTTAAAATGGGCACTGAAGTCAGAAGCCAACATAACACAAGACAAAACTCCACCAAATCACACTGTCATTTACTTTTAAGGAGATATACACATTCCTTTACTCCTTTATAGCTTTAAATTCCTGGATATTTTGTTTCTGGTGGGATTTTGGTAGGTGCCTTGTTAATTATCTAAAGGTAAAAAAAAACCTTAGTTTCTATTTTCCTCTTTAATATTGTTAACAACATTGAAATATGAGAAAATCTATATCCAGCAACCAGAGGTTCTAAACTGATATAGCCTGCAAACGGACCTGTTTTCTAGCACTTTGGTTTAATAAAAAATGTGACTGCTTTTAGGTCAAGCATACGCTTCTCAGGTCTCATCTTTTATTTATGTTACCTGCCTGATCTTTGAAGTTACATGAGTTTGTCATGTCTGCCATCACCCATCACTATATTTTTCTCCTTTTACTGGAAGTCTCTACTGATATGATCTTTATTGGATCATGTTTTAGTATATGTGCTGCCAAAGCAAGCACTATTGGATCATACTCTGAGTCTCAATTCTGAAATTATGTTTTTAGAACTTAACTCTAAGACTAAATTATTAACTTAACAAGTGCACAGCTATGAGGTGTGAAAAAAGGCCAAACATTGCTCTATATCAGGTGGTTGCTTATAGCTATTTATTACCATTGCTATAATTTAAGAGAGAAATGGGATATACATTGCAGGTTAAGAATTTCAATTCATTAATAGCATGTGTGAAACAGTCTGCAATGATAACAGGATGAATCATTTGTTAAGAACCTTATGGGAATGCCTCAATATGAGGGACAAAAATCTCCAATGTGACATTTTTTTTCTTTTGATTTTTATTCTTCCTGTTAGAAAAAGTAATTTTAACATTACTATATACAAGTAACTATATACAAAACTGAAACCTGTAAGTACATATGTCTGAATAAAATGTCATTAAACACTAGAGATTTCTTTTCCATCTTCCTCAAAGCTTTTTATGTTTGGACACAAAATCTGTTCTTACATGTTACACTGTCAAGTCTTCAAACTACACACTTACTACACATCAATCCAAAAGAATATTGAGGAAGTGAAAATATTTCTCATGGCAGTACTCACATTCCTGCTTAAAGGTAAAATATTCAGTAAGGTGTCTGCATTCATGATTGCCTCTTAGAAGAAATAATGTGCTTGGGTATAGAATCTTCAGGACCCATAAATATAAGACACACTGCAAAAGAAAATGTTTCCAGTGAATTATCTTACATTTTTGTTTAACATAGTTGTTTGATCTTTGCTCCTTTTCCTCCACTTCTATTACCCTTACAATCTCTATTACTCATTATTATCTTTTTCTCTTTATACTAAAATATAAGCTCATGAAATCAGGGACTTTGTCATCTTATCCACTTCTGATTATCCGCTCCTAGAAAAGTACCTAGCAAACAGCAGAAGAGTAATAAATATCTGTTGAATGAATGAGTCAATTTCTTTAACTACTTCAGATTTATAGACTGCTGTAAAAACAATTTGTGGATTTGTCTCCTCCATAGATATATCAATAAATAATAATGATGTAAGAAGTTACAGCAGCTAACATTTACTGAGCACTTACAATGTGTCAAGCACTATAAAAATAATCCCCTTCACTTATTCTTTAAACAACCCTATGAAGTATAGAATATTATTACTATTTTACAAATGAGGAAATTTAAGTGGAGTTTAAGTAACTTGTCTGAAATCGCAAAAGTTGTAAGCAATGGATAAGATTTTGACTCTCAGATCTTAAGCATTAGGCCATGCTGCCTAATGAAGAAAATAGCCATGTTTTATGTTTATTTTATAATAAAGGAATACTTTAAATATATTTAACATAAGAAACGGATACATTTTACTTATTTTGTTAAAAAAATGAAGAACTATTTCATATGGAAATAAGTTTGGTTTATATTATCATACACAAAAACAAAAAACAAACTTTATTTTCAACAAGTTAAGGCATACAAAAATATGTAATTATTCATCCTTCATTTTATTCACAAGAAAAAAGTAATTAAACCAGGGAAATACTTATTAAACTCTACCTGTCCTTTTTGCTTATTTTGATTCCTTGCTATTTTCCTTTTATAACAATAAAATGTATTAAGGACATACACACCAACATGATCAGTTACCAACTAAGCTTCCCAAAATTGTTTATTGTTTTTGTCAAAGCCCCCAATCTTTTTGTTAAGAAGGGCTATTTACTGATTTTCTCAAAACCTTGAGGGAAGGCTAATGGGGTTGATGATGAAACTATGAATGAAAGAAAGTACTCAGAGATAATAAAATTTCTAAGGGAATTTGGATGGATAGAGCCCTAAACTCCCTTCCCCATTAGCTGTCCTAGCATACCTCAGAAGGGAGGTTGACAAAAGCACTGGAGAAGGGGGATATAAACAACAGTAACCAGCATGGAAATTTGCTAGTTAGGGCTTCAATATTTACCGGGAGAGGTGTTTAAGAGCACAGGCTTGGAGTCAGACTGCCTGGCTGCACTGCTTACTAACAATGTGACCTGGGCAGTTTATACTTAACTTCTCCAAGCCTCAGATTTCTCATCTCTAAAATGGATAAAATAACAGTACTTACCTCATAACATTGTGAGGATTAAATTAATCCATATGAGTTAAGTGCTTAGAACACACTTGGAGCGTTTAAATGCTCAACACAAGTATCTATTGATAGAGTTTGTACCCAGCAATTTTACCTCTAGGAATCTGTCCTACAGAAATAATTGGGCAAGTATGCAAAGATGTATGAATAACATGGCCTAATGAAACATCATGTGTAATGGCAAAAACATGGGAACACCTTAAGTGTCTAACAATAAGGAACTGATTAACTGTGGTTTGTTTCTTCAATTAAATACAATGCAGCATTTAAAAATGATGCTACAGATTTATATTTACTGACCTGGAATACATCACAGTGTAAGGATGTATGAAAAAAAGCAAGTTATAGAGAAATATTATAATATGGTTCCATATCACTTAAAAGGAAAGTATACAAATATCAAATATGTTATATACCTGAAATACACATAATTTTGTATACCAATTTTACCACAATTAAAAAAAAATTTAAAAAGAGAAATGTATATATTAGAAAATTCAAGTTATTCTATATGTAACTGATTTTATTTATATAATTAGAAAAGTAAAAGGAGCAAAAAAACCCATCTATAATTAAGTGATAATCAACAGGTCATTTTAATGCCTCTTAAGTTTTTAAAAACAAACGAATATTTTCAGAATTTAATAAGCTTCTATATGATACCCTAAGGTCTTAACAGCTACAGAAGGATAGAAGCACTAGGGTTTAAGCAGTAAAAGCATTATAATGTGCTTTATTTAATCAGAGAAAATTAAATTTTTTTAACATGGGTTAATTAATGCTTTTAGGGGTAAGAGAGATAAACAGAACTAGCTCCTTAGGGCTACTAGGTAACAGGGCAATAAAGACCCCTTGATTTGCTTATAATTCCCACTGGAAAAATGGCAATTATAATTTTGTAAACAACTAATAAAGGGAAAATAAACAGAAGAGTTTGAAAGATAGAAGAGGAATAAATAGTAGCTTTACCTAAAAACTTCAGAAAATGCAGAGGTATTAAAAAGAACCCAATACAGGTATTTCAAGGAACTTATTTTACTAGGAATTAATGGAAATCATCTATGATAACACTTAAAAGCAAATCAAATGACAGTATATTATTATTACCTCTATACTAAAATAACCTCTGTCCACATAATCACCAAGAAAAAGGTATCGTGTATTAGCAGGTGATCCTCCTACTTCAAAAAGTTTCATCAGATCAAAAAATTGGCCATGGATGTCACCACACACTGAAACAAGAAAATTATTAGATATGAAAAAAAACCTCCGAAATAACAAATTTTACTTAAATTCTAATTTTTACATAAAAGATAGTGTAAGTTCTATCAAAAGATGTCTGAGAAGGAACTCATCTATGAAGAGTCATGATTGGGATGATGTGTACCCAAGTATTCATGTACTCAAGGTTTAGAACAAGATATAACAAAAGTAATGAAATTCGTAACCAGTGACAAAATTTTCATCGAAATTTATAAAGCTCCTCTTTAGGAAACCAAGTATGTGTGTTTTAGGATGAGAAAATTATAGTGGTGGCAGTAAAGTATCTAATCTAACTCAATACTTTCTGTTGACTTCTAAATGATCATCATCTTTGGTATGTGATAAGACACTGAGGTATTTGCCTCTAATGACTAAAAGCAAAGTAAATAAGTATTTGTTGAATCAAACTGAATCATGGCCAACACAACTAATGAAACTTTCACAATAGCATATTAGACTAACTTCTGGACTCAGATTATTTAGGATCATGTTTGTTCACTGAAAACAGGAAAGAACTAAAAAAAAAATTATCAAAAATAATTTGAAAATTCAAGATCATGCCCATGTAATTAATATTTAGTATATGATATGATTAAAGAGAAAACAGCTTTATATCCGGGCAACTAAATAATGGTATAATAAAAATAATATCCCAAATATAAATATGTGTGTACCTGTAATTGGAGCCTCTACTTCTATCATGGTTTTCTCTCTCCGAAGGATGGCAGCACCCTCATTGATAATTCTAAGTGCAATTTCTTCATCTACCCGACCTTCTTTTACTAAGTGGTTCTTCAGAACATCAACCCTAGGTATCCCATCCATATCGAATACTTCTTCAGATGTCAAGCGATGTGTTGGGGGGAAAGGGACAGCTGCAATTTTTTCAAATTAAGAAAAAATAAATCACTATTAATATATTAATATAAAGCTAATCAATGGATCTAGGTAAATAAGAGTAAAAACTGAAAAGCTGGTTTTTGTTTCTTCATTTATTGGATAGAGGTGTTAATTTTCAAAAAGCTCTTTAAAAAGAGTAATTAAACCATGTTTTTATTAATCTGTGTATAACATGTTCTTTGTTGAAAATTATTATAGTAATGAATTGTCTCACAAAATTAAAGTTCTTTCAGGATAACTAAAGCTTTTTTCTTTAAGCCAAAACATTTTCTGGCAGAACTCTCAAAACATATCATACACTCTTCATCGTAAATGAAGTACAATAAATATAACAATATCACATAAACCTGAACAGAAAGAAATCCCAAATATAAAACAATTCATCGTGTTCCTAATAAGAATATAAAAAACAATGTTTTTTGACTAACTTGAATAGAAACTTTTAGGAATACAGATTAAACAGCCAAATACTTAGTTATCAAATTTAAATTTAAATGCATTTAGATTTCAAATAATAAATCGTGATAATTTTGAAATACTGCTTTTTCTCCTACTTTCATGTTTCACAAAACATTTTCATCCAAAGTATTTATGCACATTTTTAACATCAGTATAAGTCTTATCATTGAAGTCACTTTTTGAGTCATCTAATACACTTTTCAAAAGTAAATTATCTTCACTTCCATTTAGTCTGAGAAAAAGCACTTTTTGAACATATGTAAAAGGTTACCACTACAAATTTATCCTAAGCCACAGTTCTATTTGTCTAATTACTGAAATAGTTGGCCTTTTTACTCCTGTAGTATATACTTAAGGTTTCCACAAGTAATCACCAACTCTACTGTTTTAAACTGATACTTGTTAAATGGAATAGAAAACAGGAAGGTCTATTTTTAATGGTTTCTAACATAATTTGAGGTCATATACCTAGGGAAAATTACTACATATCTATTAAATTTATTTGATTTCTTTTTTACTGAATCTAACAAGTGACCTCTTTATGCATTCGAAATCACTGAGGTCATTTTAGTCTCTTTGTCTTTCAAAATAAAGCAAGAAAGAAATTTATAATAAGAGTCTACATATTAAACTCAAATGTAAGGCGGCTCCTTTTTTTCTGAAATAAAATGTTTTTGAAAAACCTAACTTTATAGTCAGGCATACGGTATATGGTATTTTTGATGTTTTAGGGTCATCATTGTGATTATCAATTACTATACAGAAGGCTGGAAATGTATAGAACCAACTGCTTCTTCATATTTCAACTTAAACAAAGTGACTAAAAACAGGACTGGATTAGAATTATATCAATTACCTAGGGAAAGATGATAAATGACCATGTTCTCATATGAGAAAAACATTTTTCCAAGAACTCAATCCTTTAAAAGTGTATACAAGGAAAAAAAAAATTAGGAAGAATTCAAGCTCTTGTACGTGAGATAAGAACTAAGGCATTGTCAACCACTTGTAAATGTTTGAAATTACCAATCCATGCTTGCTTCGGCAGCACATACATTGAAATCACCAATCCCTCTTGCTTTCTTTTTTTGATACTTAATAAAACAAAACTTGAACTTGATTTTTTCTCTTCATTAGAATACATTTATTCCCATTTTTCTTTACTACATCTCAAACAAGGCATTAAATATGTTTTGTTCCCCAAAATCTAGTATGTCTATATTCTAATAAAATAAAAACATCTGTTAAAGTATGTTTTTCTCCAACCAAAGATTAAACAAACCACTAAATATGATATAACCAAATTTGCCCCATCAGTAAATCAATTGTTTTTAAACTATGGAATTTAGTAACTGATTACTAAATAAATCAAGTTAGTTTGGGGACACTAAAAAAACAAGTTCAAATATGTCTTAAATAGAAATTTCTGAGATCAAGATGGGATCATATTTTTCTCAACGGGCCAAGAGAATTTTTATCTCTACTCAGAAAAAGAGACAGTATTCCATTTAAGACACTGCATTCAACAACATAATTCGCCTAATAACTGAATTCTGTTCAAAATACAGGAATTCCTAAAAACCCATCTGTGGGACCACCCCCCACTTCTCCCCACTAAACTAGTCACCAGTGGTACTGCATGTTTTCGTGCATGTTGTTGAAGTCACACTGAGGTGTTGTCCTTTCTTTAGCTAAGAGTCAAGATGTCTTTATCTGAAAAAAAAAAAAAAGCATAAACTGCCTCCATGCCCATCAATAAGGTATCCACAGACCCATGCTTTTCTACTTCTTTTTCAACTCAAGGCATACTTTTACATTTTAAGACAAGCTGGGATACCTTTTATGAATGCGTACAGGTTGAAGGGTGAAGAAATGTCACCATAGATAAAAGTAGGTGAAAATCATAGAATAGTAATGCTGTTCTAACAACACAAAACTAAAATTGGAGAATAGGGAGTTTCAAAATAATGTTTTAATATATCAGCAAATTTAAAAAGAGGAAAAAGGCATGTGCTCTTTGGCAACTGGAGAAAGAAGCTGTAGTAGGTGATCTGACCTGGCAAAAGGAAACTGACCAAATAGAATTTGGCCTAATTAGAGGTTAATTATTGACCCTGTTGGTCAACAGAGGATTTTTTTTCATAAAAAATTAGTACTCTCAACTACTACTTTGTTTTGTAAATTCTAAGGCATTTTAAAGTATTTCCATCTATTTTCAGGCTTTTAAAAGGTTTTCCTGCTTTTCTAGGTTTTTTTTTTTTTGCTATATATTTTTTTCTCCTTATTTTTAGACTATTTTTCCTACTCTTCTATATTGTGATAGGGAAAACCAGAACATAAATGTATATAAATGTAATACACATAGACAATAAATGAAATGTCTAAAATGGAAAATTAGCTGGAGAGCTACAAAAATTACCTCAAATCACTTCAAATCACCAAGTTTCCAATATTAGAAAGCTTGATTTGTTTTGACCAAAGTATTCTGTTGAAAAATTTCCTTTAACCCAAATTTTGCCATGAAGGGCATATCTGTAGTCAATAACATCCACAGGATATTTTCATTCAGATTTAATGGATGGTGGCTAAAAAACAAGTCTTAGAAAAAATTGTAATTTAGGAAGTTGGAAACATAAACCAGGAACACAGACTGATCAGAGATGTGGGAGGGGCATATATCTTACTTTTTCTGTGAGTGGGTAAGGAATCCTGAGAAATCATGTTCCCCAATTCTAAATAAAGGCTATAAACTGTGACCCCATGAGACCTCCAACAGCAACTGGGTTGCAGCCTGTGCCAACTGAACAACTCTACTTCAAAGTATCATTCAGATGCCCATGCTTCTCATTACCATTATTGCAACAGCTGAAAATAAAGTCCCTCTTGTCATCTACACCTCTGAAATTTTCTCTGTATTTCTTTTACTCACACCATGCCATCCTCTGGATGTTCTCCCAATCCTTTTCACTGAAGCCTCCAGAATTTTCATTATTAAAAAAACCCCTCCTCCTCACCACCACACACACATTAGCTCTTCAGAAAATGCTGTCTTCATTTCTGTAGCTTAATTAAATCTTAGTTCCCCTGAAGGACAACACTTCTCACACATTTCTTTCAAGGAGGACATTGCTCATTTTTCCACTCTACTACTTCAGCAGTGAAGGCTTCAGTATTCTTTAGTTTCCCTTTACCATTTCCAACATCATCACTCCACTAAGGAAAAAAAATGCCCTCTCCTTTGAGGTTCACGCCTTCTAGATCCTTTATCCTTGACCCTGCCATTTGTTAAACTTCTAGTCCTCTCTCACATGAAACTCACGATATGTATGGGAGAAAAAGGAATGAAGAGTAAGGGACAGCTACTTGTTTGGGTTGTTTTTTAAGATCACAGAGACCTAAGTAGGTTTATCTGCCCAAAGGAAAGACCCAATACAGAGTCAGAGGTAGAAGAAACAGAATTAAGGGCATGGGGGGAGTGAGAATCAGAGTACAGACAAAATGTTTAGTATATGATGGGAGGAACATCTCTTCCCTGATACAGGAAGAAATGTAAAGGTGGATATCCCTTATTTTGAAAAAGTAATCTACAATAGATATCTTCATTTTCTCTTTTTGTTTATTTCCCATAATCCGCATTTATCTGTCTTCTGCTTATTCCTCCACCTCATAAATCTATCCTCTCTTGAGTTCCTGAAATCACTCCCTGGTTTTCTTCTTCTCTGGTCAAACCTGACTGACCTACTTCATGGACTTCTAGTCGCTGTCCTGATCCTTAAATGTCAGTGTGTGTCCTATGATTCTATCCTTGACCCTTCTATCACACTACTCTAAATTAATGATCTCATTCATAACCACACCTTCAACTAAAATCTATATTTTGAGGACTCTCAAAAAGATTGTTCAGTTCAGAACCTATCCTTAAACTCCAAATCCTCATTAAACTTATATCCACTTGGATATCCCATAGATATCTCAAACTTAATACATCCAAAATGTAATGTATGACCTTTCCCTCTAAACCATTACTGATACTGTAACCCATCAAGGAATTATCCTAGAAGTCTCTTCCTTCTTCACCCTACCTGACCAATAGGTCTTAAATAATTCTGATGTTTTGTCTCTTTGACCCTGAGAGTATTTCCCCGCTAGAATTACCACAATCTTTTTAATTCTGCCCATGCTCCACAACACTCAGAATACTTTTTCTAAAATTTAACATTTTCCTGTTTCAAGACTGGCTTCATTATATAAAATCTGAATTCTTTATTTTAATATGGCATGAGATCCCTTGTGATCTGACCCTTCCCTACATTTCCAACCCTCATCTTTTGCCTCTGTCTCACATTCCAGATACATCCTACACTACGGACACTTTTTTTTTTTCCCCCAAATCTCTGTACATTGTATGCATCGTTTTGGAGTACATTATTCGTCTTTTTTTTTCTTTAAATGTTTCTTTGGGAGAGGGATACTCAATGAAAGATCTTTTACTTTTTACACTTATGCCATGAATTCATAGGGAATGGGTTACAGCAGCTCAGCCTCCTTTCCATCGGTTCTCACAAAGTGTACTTCTCTGGGTAGAGCATACTGGCGCTTCAGCTGAATCAGGGACTTTCCTCATCGGCTTTTTTTTTTTTTGATAATTTTCCTTCACACATTTCAGGAAGGTATCTTGGCTCTCAAGAGTGCTTAATATACTCAATACGTACATTAATTCTCTTGGCAATAATCTTGCCCTAGTTTGTTTACAATGATGCCATCCACATACTGGGTAACACTGTAGGCTCTTCCACTTTGCCATGGTAACATTTGTGGGGCATTCCTTTTTGAAAAGTGCTCATTCCCTTGATGTCTACAATATCACATTTCTTGTAGATTCACATGTATGTGGCCAAAGGAACTACTCCATGTTTTCTAAAAGGCCTAGAGAACATATAGCAGATGCCTCTCCTATTTCCCTTTGTGTTGGTCATTTTGGTGATTTACTGCAAGATGTCAGTTCCAGCTGAAAGCCACTATTCCCATCTTCTGCCTAACTTCTCCTTGTCCTTAAACCTCACTTCAGTGTTTCAATTCTTAAAGACTTTTCCTGATGTTCCCAGACTAGGTTAAGGGTGGCTCTTCCTTTGTGGTCCCATAGCATAGCATATGATACACACTTATATCATGGCACTTATTAATTGTACTATAAATATGTCTCCAGCACAAGCTTATATGCTCCTTAAAGGTAGGGGGCTATGTCTTTCATCTCTACCTACCTAGTGATTGGAACATAGATACTAATAAATGTTTACTGAATTCGTATATTATAGTTTTTAAAATACTTGTGGATCTTGACACTAATTTATAGCAATAAGAATATATAGTACTTTATTTACAGTTTATAAAGTACTTTCACATATATAATCCTATATGATTCTTGGAGACATCTTGTGAATTTGGTCGGGCAGGTTTTATCTCCATTTCACAAATGAGATAACAGGTTCAGAGAACTTAAATGACTCTCTCGAGGTGTTTCAACTACTAAGGGGTAGAGCCATAGTTAAAATTGAGGTCTTCAAAATGCTACTCCAGTACCACCTGTCTTATACCAACACAATGACAATGCTTTTCTGACTAAGAGTCCCAAAAGTCTCCTAACATGAAAAACAGTTGCCAGGGGTAGAAACATGCATTGGCCACATACTCTAAAGAAAGATTCAATAAATCCTACAGTACTGTCTTCAAAATTTCAAGGTATCTTTTGGGTTCCTTTTAATTTGTGGTTGTTCTGTGAATACCTTTCCCTCAAAATTGGTTCTCCTTCCTGGCTCATGTTTGTTATGGTATCGCATTCTGTCACTCGGACTTAAATTTTTGGTGTCATTGTTCTATTTCTGGACTCCAAGTTCAATGATTCTTCAAATTCTATTCATTTTATTACATCTCCATGTTACTATCAATGCTAGCTAATTCAAGTTCTTACCACTCTGTGTACTAGAAAAATATAACCAAGGTCTACTTTTCCTCCCTCTTGATTGTACAAAGCACAGCTAGATTAACTCACTCAAAAATTCTGGGTAATTTCTTAAGGATGAAACAATAAAGGGGGAAAAAAAAGCCTGAAACTTATTTTCAAGGTCCTTCTCAATTAGACCATTCCCAGTCTTTTACATGCCATTCCAATCTTTGCCTCTATTACTGCTCAATTTAATCAATCTCTAAAGCAAAATTAGCCTACTTCCTTAAAAAGTTTTGCTCTTCCACCTGTTTCATTCTCACACCCAATCACTGATTCAATACATATCTACCTTCAAATACTACTTGTAATTTGTGTCATATTTGGTATCTCTCTTTCCCTTAATTCATGCCTTGGTAATTCTGCATTTAAACTATATACCATTAATCTTCTGACACCCTGATTTAAGCCTCTCCCCTTCTAATATTTTGTTCTACACAATACCATATAAGCTTTCAAAAATCAAGACTTTGGGTCACTCCTCTACTTTAAAATCTTCAATAATAGTAATGGCAATGGCTATCATTGGTTGAGTACTTATCATGTGCCAGGCTAGGTACTATGGTACACACTTTACCTAGACTATCTTCATTTATCCTTCAAAAACCCCATAACAATATTATTTTACAGATTAGAAAATTAGTTGGTGATATTATTCTGTACACTGTGAAAAGGCTATTAAGTATTAAAGTAGAGCTAGAATTCAAACCCAGTCAGCCTGACTAGAACCTGTGCTCATAATACAGAGGTTATGTTGTTTATTAGCTTAAGTTTTAATACCTCAATGTGGTGTACAAAAGATCATTTCCAATTTCATCTCCTGCCACTACTTGCCAAGCACTTTATGCACTATTGTCATATGATTTCATGCTTTTTAAAAAACTCTATGCCTTCTGCTGTGAGAAATTCTACTCAGTCTTCTAGGCCCACCTGAAAACAATCCTTCCAGTGATGCTTTCCAAGTAAGATAGTCAGTTCCTTCTTTACAGCTCCAATAGCACTTTGTACCTAATTCACTGTATTATTTATTCGTAATAATGTCTCAACTAGACTGCCAGCACTTCAATAGAATCTTACTTATCTAATTCAATTCTGTATACCCAGTGCCTAGTATAATGCCTGGTACAAAGCAGGTACTCAGTAAGTGTCGCACAAAGAAGTGGTCCCAATCCTCTGCCTATTGATATCCAACCAATCCTTCAAGGCCTCCTTCCTATACAAACTCTTGCTAGACCACTTCTGTTTAGAGTCATCACTACCTTTGAACTCAAACAACTTGCTGGGTCAGTCCCTTAGCTTGCAATTTTTAATTATACCCATCCTTATGGTTTATATAACTTTTCAGGAGTACTTATTTCCCCAAAGACCAAGACTATATTTTATCTTTTATATTAGTTGTTTTCCTACAATTTTTAGCATACAGCTGGCATTTAATAAATATTTGATATTTGATTACTTTGAGGTTTTAATATAAACTTTACATACCAAAGATGCCTAATCAGCTTCATCTTATTTCATTTCTGTGTATAAACATTTTTGTGATGAAATAAAGTCGTATGACTGGCACCAAAACACACCTCATTTAATAAATCAAGGCTTTTTTCACCAAACTTTTCCTTACAACTCCTGCCAATTCATTCAATAGCTCTGGAACCTGGAGCTTTTGCCTCACTACGGAGCAGCTGTATTTCCTCCTTGGCATTTTCCTTCTAAGATGACTTGTTACCACAATGTTTCTTCTCTCTCTCTCTCTC
>CM053506.1:43143871-43236823 GCA_028627145.1 Eidolon dupreanum
TTAAAATATAATGAAACAAAACTAGCAAGAAATACTGAAGAGTTATACTTGACCGCAAGACTTATGTGATTTATCTAAAAACCTGTAATGAAAAATAAGCAATCTTAAGAAAACTAACTTACTAGAAAACACTTTAGCCAAATGACCTGAGATAATAAGCAAGGCAGCTAGCAACAGAACCTAAATAAATCATAAGGCTACCCATTAGAACTATATCAGCTTTAAAAAAATAAAACACACACACACTTCAGCATTTTGGTTTAATCTGAAAATTTGATAGTTTAAGAGATGAGATTAATATAACCTAAGAAATAAAATATATTGAATCCAAAAAAGTGAGTCACATTGTGTGTGCTAAAATGAACATACAATACAGACACTGCAATCTAAGTGATAAAGGTGAATTTTTATATCAAGACTAACAGATGTAATAATCTCAAGGAAGAGTCTAGTTTTACAAAAAGGGGCACATTTTTAAGTATCTGGGAAGAAAAGGAAGTATCTGGACAATTCAGGTCAAGCAAATGTTGGGCGGAAGAGGGAGAGCAACATACGTAAATTCAGGATTTTATGCTTTAATTACTCATACCAATTTTGCTTATGTGGTAGTAAGGCATTTGTGCAGACAGCTGTTTTTCCTAGTTTGTTTCCATTTTCTTATTTCCAACTTCTTATCTTAGCTAAAGAACAGAAAAATGCTTAACGGAAAATAGTTAAGAGGGCATACTATTTCACCTTAACCACTTGGGCCACATCAACTTTAAACAGAAGAATTTGACCAGAGCCAACAGCTGGAGTTGGCTCAGAGCTAAATTTGCTTTAACTAACCAAAAAACCTAATCACCACTAATAAATTCAGTGAAGAGCTAAGCACATTTATACATGAGTATCTACAGTATTCCAAAATCTCAAACTTCACATGAAGTAAATTTTAGGCAACTGATATTAAAAACAGAAAGATCTATAGCTCCTTCAAAAACTATGTGACCATAGGCCTCCCGACTAGAAGTGTAAGAGCATAAAATTGAGAGACAATAAGGAAAAGTTTCAGGGAGTAAAAGACTACTTGCATTCGATGCCAATGATGGTTTCCATAATATTACTACTATGAAATGGTACAGCTGTAAAACTAGCACTAATTAGACTTTTTTAAAAATCCAGATTTTAACAAGTTAAACTTGAACTGTGGTCATATATCCTGTTATCATGTGTTAACATTTTGGTACAATTATTGAATGAGAAAAAATGAAGCCTGAAAATGAAATCTGAAAGTGGATTTCTGTATGAAAGGTGAATCTCCTGATAATTTCCAATAAAGTCAGAGATGAGACTCCATGAGCAGTGCAAACTAGTTTGTTGCAAATCATCTCTATACACGTGTGATCCATATCGGTAATTCCAACTGGCTAACAAACTCCATAAAAAAATAAAAGTTGTCTTGATGAAGAATATACTACTGAAGACATGAGATCTTATAACCATGAGCTCTATTTAACTGTAATTTTCTATATCAACAAACTCCTTTTCCTATTTTACCTAAATCAAATTACTTTTACTTCATACCAATCAAATATGACTTTTGGGTTCATAACTTACACCTAAGGAAGATGCCTTATGTCTGAAATCTTATTTTTACTGTATTAAAGCACTACAGGAAAAACATTACCGTATATATGACAAGAAACAAGAAGATTCACAAGCCTAAGGACAGCATAAACTCATTGTTCAGGAATGTGATTGGCTGTTCCATCTAATAAAGTGAAAAGTGCCCAGGAAAATGAACGCAGAACAGTCAGAAAATGAGGCGACAGCGGCTTCTCCTGTTCCAACCCCCACAAAACTCCAGAATTTCATGATAGGATATATGCCTGAACTACCAATTTTTTTTTTTTTTTTTAAAGATTTCTTAGGACAAGGATTCCATAAACTCTTTATTCAGCTCATTGCAATGTCTGGCCCAGCTGGATATACTACCAGTTTTTAAAAATTATTAAAGGAGGCTTAAATTGAAAAATTGACACAAAGAAAAAAGGTTTTCTTGTTTTCGAATATTTTAATGGAACACATATGGTCAGATTTTAAAAACTGGGCTTAGGAGTGTTTAAACATTTTGCCAGCATATTTGAGAAGCTGAATGAAAAGAAGCATCTTTCAAAAATAAACATAATACAATAATAAAAATTATTCTAAAATGATTTCAATTTCTTGACCAAGCTACATGGTAAAGAAAAATCATTCCAAATTGTTTTTCACTTCCACAGCAGTGTTTGAAATTGATGGGCTCTACCAAACAGAGCGCATGGAAATCTAAACTCTCAGTCGGCCCTCAATTTCTCTATTTTAAATTAATCTGCTGACCTGTTGTCGGTTAACATCCATAAATTTTGTCCAGCTAAATATTTAACTTTTTCTTCGGGGGTGGGGTGGGTGTGTGTGTGTGTGTTTTGAAGGGGAAGGGTAATCCGTCTGGCCTTTGACCACACAGTATTGACGGTTTTCTAAGGAAATGCCTCTTCCTATCCACGAGACTTTTTTTGTTTGTTTATTTTGTCTTTTATGCTGCCTTTTCTCCTTCTGTTCTGCATTTAAAGCCAGGATCCCCAAAGCCTGCCTCGTCCTTTCACCCTTGTACAATCCCTTATGGTTTCCCCCAATTTCCGCACGGGGTGACACCTGAAGGCCAAGCGCAAACCCCTGGGGCTGGCGCTAACTAAGCGCGAAGACCTCTGTCACTGGGGAGCAGACGTGGGCCAAAGCCGAGGTGATTTGACTGCTCATCGCCCGGCCCCGCGCGGCTTAAGGTCTCCGAGCCCCCGGTCCACCTCGGCAAGACAGGCGTGCAGCTGTCGCGAAGCAGGAAGCTAATCGCGGCCTCTGGGCCGCTTTGACAGGCCTAGTAGGAAAAGGGGCTCATTGCATCTAGTAGCCTCACCCCTTCAGCTAGAAGACCTCGAGAGCGAAACCCCCGCCCCGGCCTGAAGGCAAGCGAGAGACCGCAAAGCCGCCGCCACCAACACAGCCCAACCCAGCAGGGGCCCGCCCAGGGGCCACTCCCCAAGGGAGGCAGCCAGTCACTTGTCCGCCCTTCCGGGCCCGCTCCGGAGGGGACGGTCTCCCGCCCGCCCTCACAAACCGCTCCTCAGGCCAGGCCCCCAGGGCTTCGTCCACCTCTCACCTTTGACGACGCGGTCAGCCCCGGGAGGGGGCGGCGGGGGCGGGGGTGGGGGCGGTACAGCCCGGGCCGACTCCGGGGCGGCCATGCTGGGCCCGGGGCTCGGCTAGATGCTGGGCCAGGCGGGGTTGGGGGCGGGGGCGGCGGCTACCAAAGCCAAGCGGCGCCGCCGCCGGGGAACATGGCGGACCCTCTTTCCCTACAGAGGGGCTAAGACCAGCATGCACCGCGCTGGCGGGGGCGGGGCAGGCTCTAGGAACTTGGGCAAAATTACTGAGGCTAGAGAAACAGGAGGGGGCCAAGGGATCAGGTTAAAATTCTGGGCCGGCAAAAACCAAAGAGTGAGGAGTAAGGGCAGTCTGTAGCTATTTCCTGCGGTAAATAGGAAACATGACGCGGGTTTTCATAGATCTCCCAGTAAGATCGGGAGACGTGATCAAACCTCAGAATCTCCTACTAATAGAAAAACAAATATATAACAGTTTGGCTCCCAGATCTGAGTACTTTGGTTAGTAAGGAACAAGAGAAATAGAGGAGGCATTGCAGGTTCTACAGAGAAGGGACCGTTCAAAATGCAATTTGTGAATCTGGCCCATGTGTTTAATGCCTAGAATTGTCAAGTCTGAAGGCACAGAATAAGAACGCAGATAGAGCAGACTAGGTAGGTTCTAGGGAGTGAGAATCAAAACAGGTAACGGGAAAGGAAGGAAACAATTTTCAGTCTACAGAATTCACCTGAGAAGGACACAGCCTCCTTCTTGAAATTATTCATAAATTAGAGATTTGGAAGGCAGAGGAATTGGAAATTAGTTCCTCATAAGAAACACCTCATGCGGCATTTCTGTGCACATACACAATCTGTTCGCAGGTGACTTACGGAACCTTTATAGAGGTGGACATACATGGAGAAGGGGATAATGGGACAAGAACTGACTGACTGGCTGTTCAATCAATAATATTAGAAGAGTGTATGTATGACACCAGATGCACTGAGTCATGGATAAAGACCAGTGTATCCACTAAGATCTATGTATCTTGATGGCACAGAATGCAGATGGGATGGGGTAAGAAATTCCTGCCCATCCTCCTCCTCAACACATGTGCTCAGAATATGTTCATAATAGATGGTGATAATTAGGTAAGCAGTGGTCCAAATGTCTCAAAGAGCACCTTTCCACCTCTTCTTTTTGTCAGCCTCAATGATCCTGAGACCTGGGGTAAAAGAGAAGGGAAATGCTAATGGGTAATCTTTGCAAAGGGAGCCCACAAAATATCTTTTAGAGGGAGGAAAATTTAAAAGTGGGGCAGGGATGAAAATGGATCTTTCTGGCATGGAAGTGCCGTAATTCCTCAGGGGAAGGACAGCCATAGGAAGAGAGCAAGGAAGGGTAGAAGGCATATCACAAACTAGTAGAGGAAGGGCACCAAGAGTACATAGATCGAGTGAGTTTGTAAGAGTAGTTTGAATCCCCAGAAAATCTCCCAGAAGAAGGAATGAGGGAAGGAAGGAAGGAAGGAAGGAAGGAAGGAAGGAAGGAAGGAAGGAAGGAAGGAAAAAAAATAATGTAATATATTTAGTGTTTCTTGGCAGGAAAGGGGTAGGAAGTATACTAGCAGCAGCAATAACAAGGAAAGTCACTCCATTTTAGGGCACATTGACTCCTACCTTGAGTATATATCTTTCAACTCTCTTTCAACTCTTTGGCTCCTCACTTTCACTCAGGCAAAAGTCATAAATACATATTTATTCATACATGTTCACACACTTACACTTTCACACACATATATGTATGTTTGTGCCATGACTCACTCTTTGGGAGCCCCAGGCCACTGGGAATTGGTATTTCTTGCTTATCCAGGCATGCCCACCCTGCCCACAAAAGAGCAAGAGCAAACAAAAGGGGTTAAATAACTAAATGACAAGGAATTAAATAGAACTATCTTATAGATTTATTAATGAAAAATACTTTACAAAAACAGTATGTTTGGCCCTAAAATAATTCAGCTAACTCTGAGGGTTTACAACGGCAACTGAGCAAGTGGCAATAATGGCTCTGCTGCTGAGACAGGAGGGTGTGTTAGTGTGCCTGACTCCAACTGTTCAGAGGGCAAATGATATGCTGGCAGCTCCGCATTCTAAGCCTAAGGTTTGGGGGCACATGGAAGGCTGACAGTCCATAATACCTGGGAAGGTGAGCTGCCCTAAATAATGTGGTCAGGACCATGACCATAGAACTACATGTCCCTCCAAGAATAGAGGATGAGGAAGACAGGTCAGGTAATAGGGATAGGTGCATAAAACAAACAATAGAAGTGGTAATACAGTAGGGAGCAGAAGATGAGGGCTCAAGTACAGGTGAGGCATAAAGTATCCAGGAATAAAATGGTGATCCTAAGATCCTAAGGAATAGCTAGTGTCCCGAGTAATATGTATTCTTCTTTAAAGTGGCTCAAATAAAGCCATAAACAGCAGCTGCTCCTTTTACTAGGTGAAACTGGAATTTCAAATATTCCTTATGAAAGAGCCACATCATGTTAGAGGTTTATGACATCCCTTGTGAGATAAGACTAGCACAACCCTGGTACCAAAACTACCACAGTATAGTTTAACAGAGAAAGCAGTGGCTCCAGGAAAGGAAAAGGGTGACTGTCAACTACCACCTGCTATGCTGCAGAGCTCTAGCCCTGATCTCTCTTCCAGGGGCATCTGCTAAAACAAACAGAAACTCCTGTCCCCCTGTCCTCCTGTGCCTAGATTGTGGGGTATAACTGCTTTGCCTCCAGTCATCATCTGGGGGCATATCTACTCTTCGAGGACCAGGGGCTCGAGACCCTGGACCAGGACCCGAATTCCTAACTGACCTTGGGGGTACGTGAAGACTGCTTGATGGTGGGGACACAGGGTGAACAATGGGAGGGTGGGAGGGTGAATGGAAAAGATCCCCCCAGGACTGAGCATGAGGAAACTGAATGCCCTGATGTCTTTCTGGTAGTGTGGCAGTGTGGGTTAGCTGAGGCTTGCACCCTGGAGTAGTCAGGAATCTGGCCCCAATATGCCGGTTGGTCTCTGACCATGGTCCCCAGGAGGCATCTGTTCTGGAACAATGTGGGAGACTCCGGTAGTTCAAAGTCCTTCCTGCATACTTGACTCCCTGGGAAGTTTCACCCCTGTCACACATAGCCAGAAACTGCTGGACACTCCTTGAAGTTCCTGGGAGGAGAAAAGAAACCCAAAGATTAAGCATCTTTAGTAAACCATTCTCCTTCCCAGAGGACCTGGCTGTTCTACATAACTCCCCACCCATCCAAGAGCATACACAAAAGGGAAAGAAGGAACCTAGCTTTGTTTTTAATTTCATTTTTTAAAAATCTTAATATACATTAAAATCAAGTCTCTTACCTCCAGCCTTGGCAAATGAAACAGTCTCCTGGACACTGCCATACTTCTACCTCACTCCACTGCAATCCTTCCTCCAACACACACACACACACACACACACACACACACACACACACACACACACACGTACGCACATGCACGCACGGCTCCCTAATATTACAAATGTATGCTCTCATTGTGACGGCTCTACTCCTAGAACCACCACTCCAAATCATCACTTATTTTCTTAACATGGTACCTTCACTGTAGCATTTGGTGTAAAACAGGCTGTAATAAATGCTGCCTGTATGATCAGATGCCCCTAACAACTGTCAAAGGAAGCTGGCCACCTGGCTGCTCCACAGAGTAATAGGAAGTCCATCTATCTAGAAGATCCCTAAAACTTGGACTAAATATCAACAATACTACTCTACTGTTCTAGAACCACAACCACTCCCTGCCCTGGGACAGTCATTGCACTACTGATATTTGGGGCTGATAATTGTTTGGGGGACTGAGGGGGCCAGGGAAACTGCCCTGTGCATTGCCGATGTTTAATAACACCCCTGGCCTCTACCAGCTAGATTCTAGTAGCACCTCCCCTTTCCCATTGAGAATCATAGTCTTAAACTGTAGATTTAGCCCAGGAAGAGGAAAAGAAGCAAAGCTTGCTATGGAGAAAGCCAGAAGGATGCCTCCCACCTTCCCCAAGATTGTATGGATCTGTATACATAGCATGGGTATTCTATGTGCAGGGTCTTTCCAAGTCTCCTATTCACTCCTTGTCCTCCTAGACTATCCCACAACTGAGACTTACAGGATGGAAAAAGAGAAAACTAGCTAATAGAGATGACACTTTCTGTTTTGGGTAATCCTACAGACTGGGTATTAACTCCCCTTGGTCATCTTATCCTATTATGACTGAAACAATTCATTTTCATGGGTAGTTAGAGTCTGAGAATTTGGCCTAGACCCTTACCCTAGAACCATGTTGCCCAAGAAATGACTCAATCACAATTCATCTAGATTAATGTTTGATATTAAAACAGTAATTTATAACCTTTTACAATTCCACCTTGGGACACACACACACACACACACACACACACACACACACACACACCCATAGGTATACTGATTTGATCCTTTAGGTCCCTGGAAAGGTACCACATTCTGGCACATAATATTAGATTTGGGGAGAGTTACCTGGGGGTCTATGGGGCTCCCCTGCCATGCTGGGCATCAAGACATCTGGGGACAGGAACTGTGGTTGGGGTGGGTAGAGTTGGGGACCAAGGAGAAACACAGGAGGGTCACGGATGACAGGGAGGGAAGAGGAGCTGGAACAACGGTGCCCGGTTTCCAAAGGCTTTGTCCTCACGTTTGATGAATCCTTATAATGAGATGACAAAAACAAAAAACAAAACAAAAAAAAAAACATAGAGATGAAGATTAACACACAGCAGGATATGGTTGGGTAAACACGGTGAGGCAAGCAAGGGGAGATGGAGGGAACTAGAGTGCAAATATGCCTTATTCTGGAAAGGGACCCAATTTACTCAGTCACTCTCCCTCTTAGTCCCTCTAGAAACTAAGGGAAGATCCTCTTCCCTTAACTTGTTTTCCTCCTAGCTCTCACCTTCCCAACCTTATCATCTAGGTCTCTGGCAAACTTCTTAATGCTAACCATAGAATTAGAAAGATTGAGATAGAAATTTAAAAATAGAGAAGAAATGAGAAATTCAGAAAGCCTGAGATATTGAGAAAGAAAATTCTATACTCTCTCTAAATATTGAGAACCAAAATATATCTCCTTAAATGTACGATCAAGAACTCTATTACTCCATTTTCTCTCCTGACACTGCTACAATCCACTGTCTGGGTCTGCTTGTCAAGTATGTACCCACTGGTATTTATGTCCTGCTCCATACTCCATTAGTCATTCACTTTTGTGGCAAAGTCTCAGAAATATCCCCTTTAACATGTGAAACACTAATATGTCCACAATTGAACCAATATTCTTCCAAACTCCTCCTCCTGGTCCACACTTTCCAAAGTCACCTAGACTTGAATGTTGACAGAGCCCTTGATTTTGCACTTCTCATCCACAATTCCTTTAGTCACCTTTGCAAGTACTGTCATTTCTACTTAACATGTTTCATATTTAAACTCAATTGGACCACTGCAACAGCCTCCAATCTGCCCCCACCCCATCTCTAACTCATTTCCTCCATACTGTGGCCAGCAAGTTATTAGGTATGTCCTAACATTCGTACACATTTTACACACTAATCTTTGTAATGTTCTTCAAACATACCAAACTCATTATTCCACTGTAGGCCCTTTAACATTACTGCTAGTGTCATCTGGAATGTTTTCCCATAGTTTCACACCTTCATATCACTGAGGTCTCTGGTCAAATGTTACTTCCTTAGAGCCAATTTCTCTCGCTACTTTATCAAAAATAGAATAACTGAGAATAACTACTGTTACCTCTTTACTCCTCATCCCTTTGCTTTATTTTATTTTGCTTTATCACACATTATCTGGGATTGACTTGTTTATTGTCTTTCTCTCCTGGTAGAATTTTTTCACTCCAATATCCCCAGCACCTTAAAAAGTACCTGGAACATTACAGGCACTTAATAAATAATATATCAAATAAAATAACCTATATGCCAGTATATCTTATTTCCTTTACTAGACTGTAAGCTATTCAAGGACAGAATTTGCGTTGTTTCATCATCATGCTTACAGCACCTACCACAGCATGGCACATGGTAGGCATTTACCATATAGCCTAAGAACCAGGTCTTCTCAGCATGTGACAGAGTCAAAACTATTCCTTTCTTCTGGACAGAAGAAAGTGACACAACACCTCCTGGTTTCCCTTCTGTCTCTCTGGTCTCTTTTACTAAGTCTCTTTTTAGGGTTCTTCAGAAGAACCACCTTAAATCTGATACTCTTCAGGGATATGTCCTGGCTCACCTCTTTTCACAATATTCTTTCCCTCTTTTCAATGGCTATGATTCTCAAATTTCAATTTCAACCCCATATGTCTCATATCCAAAGGCCTACCAGATATCTCCATTTAAGCTCAATATATCCAAAATTGTATACATCTCTTCCCTCAAATATATTCTTGCTTCTTTTCCCTTAAATATATCATTATCAATCAATCCATAATTCCTGGATATGATCCTCGATTCTCCTTTCCCCGTATCCAGGCAGGCAGGCACCAAGTCCTATTGATTTTTACTTCTTAATTGGCTCTACAATAGGTCCACTTTTCTCTATCCTCCCAAACTCCTTACTGTGATTCATGACATGACCCTTGTTTATGTTCTTTCCAGTCTCACTTGTCAACACTCCATCCTTCCCTTGCCAGGCTTTAATCCTGCCATACCAAAGTAGATTCTTTTAATTCAGGTTCCTTTACCGGCTATATATTTTTTTACTTCTTCCAGGTGGCCTTCCCTGATCCCTCAAGCCTGATTTAGATGTTCCCTCTCTTATACTTCCATAACATTAAGTATATTACATTATGTTATGTTATGTTATGTTATGTTATATGTTATGTTATATTATATTACATTATATTATAATTGTTTATTTATTTGTTTCCTCCAGTAAACTGTGAAGTCCATGAGAACAGGGACTACATCTAGCTCACTTGCCACTATATCCCCAGCACCTGGCACAACACGTAGAACATAGGCTCAATAAGTATATGTTCAAAAAGAATGAATCAGTGAATAAATAAATAATACAGAAGTCAGGAGAAAGGGAGCCAAATCTCCCAGGAAAGTAACAATTTGCCATTAAGTACTTTAAAGGTATATGAGAAGAAATGCTGGGGAGAAAAGACCACATTTTCCAAAAAGAATGGCAGCCTTGTTCAGAGTTGTTTAGAAACTTATGAATAATAAAATGGGAAAAAAAATGACTGCCTCTTAGAGGAGAAACTGGATCTGAAGGCCTGGTAGAAGACAGACTTAGTTTTAACTCTATATTCTTTTGTACCTTTTTATTTTTATACCATATATTTAAAACTTTTTAAATTTTTCTTGAACTGACCTGGTAAACGAGCTTCAGTGCACTGGTGC
Source organism: Eidolon dupreanum (assembly GCA_028627145.1). Taxonomy (NCBI): domain Eukaryota; kingdom Metazoa; phylum Chordata; class Mammalia; order Chiroptera; family Pteropodidae; genus Eidolon; species Eidolon dupreanum. The sequence goes on from CM053506.1 coordinate 43,154,529, forward strand.
TTGCATCCTGACTTCTATTGTAATGAAAACTCAACTCAACTCGGACAAGTGTGAGAAATTCTCAAAGGCATGATTTATAAATCCAGCCACAGCCACTATATGAGTTTGTTGATCTCTGCTGACTTGGGTATCCCTGTAACTTGCAACTATAGATTACTGCATTAATTATGTAAGAAAGGCCTTAAGGAAGAGGATTTTAAATCATTTTCCTTTTCTTGCAATGCACATGCTTCATTTCAGCTTGAAAATACAATGGGCCTCATTCAATCACGTATTGGGGTGGGGTGGAAAAAGTAAAACAATACTCCATCCCATCCTTTCTTCTTTTGATTAGTGCAGTGGGTTCTGACCCAATCAAGAGCTACTGATTCTCGAGAAGGCTACTATTAGAACTCTTCTCACTCTGGGGAACCCAATAATACACCTTGCAGACTACTTCAGGGAAGGGACATTCCTCTGGGCTCCAACTAAATGTGTGTCAATAAAGTAATTGACTACATGTCCTCATTTTTGCTAAGTGCACATGGCTTTCCCCCAAATTACAACCTTCAGTTTCTTCTGCCCCTTCACCTGCACTATATTTTACCTAGTAAGAGAAAGGGTGCTCTAAATAGATAGACCCTGATTCTACTTATAAAACCGAGAAGAGACTGGGGCCTCCTGCCTCTGGAAGACAGTGCCACTGAGGCTGCATGAGATGCAGTGAAAGTTCTCTGCACCATGCTTATCATCTTCTCCATACTCCCTGCTGGGGCCTCAGCAAGATGCAGCCTTCAAATACAGACACAGGCAGTCACATGACACCAGACCTGTGGTTTTCCTGCAGACACTCCCCAGGGATATGGGAGAGAATAAGGTCAGACTCACTAGTAGAGACCTGAATTAAATATATTTGAAAGGTAGTGCCCATGTAGCAATCTCTTCTCATTCAAAAGATGCTCAATCGTAGACCTTGTTCTCTTCTAATAGCCTGACATTACCATGCCTCTACTTTACCACCAATTCTACCACTTAACTCTCTCCATAATTCCTTCCCCAACACACCACCCCATGCCCAGCACCTTAGCACCTGAGGCTGCTACCTGAGAAGCAGGCACCATGCTGGTTTCATGGAAACTGTGCTCCATTTCTGCTGTTGGGGTCTTTGAGAGACCAAGGCCAGGGGCTGAATGCAACCTCCTCCCCATACCATCTGCAGAGCCTGAGGGGAAAACAAAAATACAAGTTGAAGCCACCTTATCTCTTAGAGCCTAAACTCTGAGCCTGGCAGCACAAACTTCAGGAGTTCTTGTTTCATTAAATAACAAATATATATCCCTGAATCTAATGGAAGATGTGCTTCTGGAATGTAGAACCAGGAGTTTCAGAACAGGGTTAGTTTCTTATAAGCCACAAGGACCTCAGAACACAGACCCTGAAGAACCTTGTAGAGAAGGGGCTCTGAGGACAGAAAGCTAAATGTCCCATCTTGCCTCATTTCATTTTTGTAAGTACAATCAACTTTGCTGCTGTCATATTTGGGCCCAAGACTTATAAGAGTGTCTGTGATGACAAAGGAAACTATTAATCTCCAGTCTAGTTAGAAACTGAAACGATCATAGTAATCATCTATCAAACTTCATTTTATATAACAGGAAAATGAGTTCCAGGGTCTTACAAGTAGTAAGTGGTTTAACCAGTGTTAAAATTGAAGCCCTTGATTTTCACTTCCTGTGACTATGAGCAGGAACATTTTGTATGTAACGTTCTTTTATTTCTCCCCGATTGGCTTCTCTCAATAACTTAAATTCTGAGCAATCACTAAATGCTTATCTCTTCCTCAAAATCTTGCTGCCTGTTAAGAGTAGCTCCAGACTGTATATGTGACTCCCAAGGTGCTTACCCCAATAAAACTAATTAAGCCTTCCATTCTGAAGATGCACATGTCCTTGACCTACATTTAATATATATATTTAATATATGGTATTTAATATAGTCATCTATTGCCAATTCATGTCTCAATTTGTTATTTTGATACTAATATCTGGCTAAAGCATGATATTGCTGATCCTAAACTAGAAGACCAGTTATTTTTAATGATTCCTGGTGCTTAAATGCAGTGGTTCTAATACCACCTCAGATTCATTAGAAGCCTTAAGAAATACAGCTTCTTGTACCTCTCCACAGACCTACTGAATCAGAATCTTTATAGTTGGAGCCCAGGAATATTTACTTTTAAAAAACTTCCCCCAAAAGTGGGGGAGAATATCCTCAAACATTGCTTATAAAATGTAAAATGTTATAGTCTTCCTAAAAAGCAATCTAGAAATATCAATTGAAATTTGAAATATATTTACCCCCTTGTCAAACAATTCTACTCCTGGGAATAAGAAGCAAAAATACCAGTTTACTGTGGCATTGTTTGTAATGGCCAAGAACTAAAGTAATATCCAAATAAAGCAGAATGGGATCCTCAATATCAAATATTGCCCAGCCACTAAAAAGAATGAATTGAGTTAAATTAAGTAACTTGGAGGGATGTTCATCTAGTATTATTAAGTTAAAAGAAAAAAAATCTGTAAGATTATCCCCAAACCAAAAAAACACTGTACATGTAGATCTACAAAGGATTTTATGATCAGAAAAATACAGAAATATGCATATTTGCTTATTAGCTGGGAAGGTGGGGGATAAAAGGGAGGGACTGATGTGAGGGGAGGATAAACAGAAAATTGTCCATAATAAAAACAGCATGTGTACTGTGATCCCATTTATACAAAATTACTTGTTTTTTAAAAGCCACTCTTCAAGTGACTATGATGGATAGTCAGATTTAAGAATCATAGCTGTAATGATTAGAATTTGGTACTCTTATAATCAAGTCAAGCGTGATTCCTAGACAGAGAGGTAGCTATTGAAACCTCCTGAAGGGACTGGACTGATTCTTTTAAAGACATTTAAGCAGGGGTGGAGGCGGCCATCTGTAAGGAATACTGTTAAGGGGACTTCTGGATTTGATAGAAGGTAGAATTAAGATGATGCCTATTTCCGATCAACAGTAACAAGAAAGACTACCAGACATTATGTACTTCCTGATATAAGAAATACAAACTACTACCTATGAAATAGTCTTATTTTTAAAAAATAGAATCTGATTTTTATCAAGCCTCTAGACCTAAATATCAGGTTACAGGAAAAAGGGGGGCTAGAGAACATGTTTGGAGAGAGAGAAAAAGAAGCAAAGCTCTATTAGAATATAATCAGCAAAATCTAGAATGTGGAAGACAAATGACCAAATTTCTTCAACAAATAAATGGCAAGGGGAAAAGAGAGACAGAAATCTTACAGGCTAAAAAAAAGCCTTGAAGCATATCAACAAAATGCAATGTGCAAATACTGTATGGATCCTGATTTGAAATAAACCAACTATGAAAAGACATCTATGAGACAACTGAAAAAATCTGAATACTGGTTACTGTATTATATTAAGAAATTACTGTTAATTTTTCAGTTATAATAATGTTATAGTTTTGTCTTTTAAAACAGAGTCTTTATTTTCTTAAGAGATACATTTTAAATGATTCATGGATGAAATGATATAATGTCTGGGATTTGCTTTTAAAATAATACAGTGGGAAAGGGAAAAGAGAGGGCGCTATAGCTAAATCAATACTGGCCATGTGTTAATAAATTGGTCAAGATAATCACCATGGAAGCTAGCGATAAGTATGTGGGGAGGCTATTATAACATTTACTCTTACTCTTTAATTTTGAATATATTTGAAATTTCCCCTAAAAAAAGCTTTTATTTTTAAGATGATGTCTGCCCAAATTCAAAATACTATGAAATTTAGAATATAGGTCAAGGGCAGTGTCTGTATAACTAGGAACTATAACTATGTCAAAATTAACCTGGTCACAAACACTATGTACTATATAATTGCATTTATATGAAATATCCAAAATAGGCAAATCTAAAACAAAAAATAGATTAGAGGTTGCCTGGGCCTGGGAGAGAGGGGTAGGAGGAAATGGGGAGTGACTATTAATGGATACATTCTTTTTAGGGTGATGAAAGCACTTTAAAATTAAATGTGGTGATGGATGAACAACTCTGTGAATATACTCAAAAACAAGTGAACTGTATGGTATAGAAATTATATATCAATAAAGCTTTTTTCCAAATAAACAAGTCATACAGAAAAAGACAAATATTGTACAATCTCACTTATATGTGGAACCTAAAAAAACCAAGCTCATAGAAACACAGAATGGTAGTTAACAGGGGCTGGGGGATCAGAGAAATGGGGAGATACTGGTCAAAGGTACAAACTTCCAGTTATAAGATGAATAAGTTCCAAGGATCTAATGTACAGTATCATGACAATAGTTAACAATATTGTATTATATACCTGAAAGTTGCTAAAAGAGTAGATCTTAATGTTCTCACTACAAAAGAAATTGTAATTATATGTGGTGATGGTTGTGTTAACTAACCTTATCATGGTAATCATTTAACAATATATATATGTATTAAACCATCACATTGAACACCTTAAACTTATACCCTGTTATCTGTCAATTTACATACATCAATAAATATGGGGGGAAAATAATTTCATGCCTGATAAACGCTTTACAGTAAGATAAAAAAGGACTCCTCCGAAGATACATTCTGTCATATATGAATCCTAATTGGCATTTTCCTTCATCAACTATATGATTTATTCCACCTGATCACTGCATTATTTTATGTCATGTCAGTTCTTAAAGACTCAATTTAAAACAGACTCTAACCAAGATAAATGCTAGTTTGGTTTAACAAGTATTTTGAGAACTGACTCATAAGATAAATTTTTAAATTAGTTTTGTTCACTATTAAGTAAAATTAATGGTTGGTAACTACTCTTTCATATTGTTTTTAAAAGTATAATCTTTCTGAAGGCTAATTTGCCAGTATGTACCAAGAGACTTTTTTTAAGGTTTATAACCTTCAACTAGTTATTATCCTTCTGAAAGTTTATTCTAAAGAGCTTATGAGTGGTCAAACACTTAAATATAAAGATATTCATCACAGTGCTATATTATAAAAAAATTTAGAAGTAACCTAAATTTTCAGCCATAGAATGGTACATTCATATACAGCATATGATAGGCATTAAAAGTAGATTTATCAAAGAGAAAATGCTCATGGATATCATGTAAGAAAATTCATGGAACTAAACTGTGTGTGTGTGTGTGTGTGTGTGTGTGTGTGTGTGTGTGTGTGTGTAAAAGATCCTGCTTTTTATAAAAACAAAATATATAGTGTACATATATAAAAAAACAAAGTCAGAAGTAAACTCATGAAATTATTAAGAGTGGGATTATCAATGGTTTCTGTTATTTTATATATTTCAAAACTATGAAGTGAAAAATGTTGCTGTTTTGGGTAATATAAGGGTTATTTTGCTTTATTTTTGTAATATAATGTTTGACAGTCAATTAGTTCGATTTTAATTGCAATGTATTTTTTATATGTCTTTATTATTAATTCTTAAAACATGACATTTGTATATTCTTTCTCCCTTATATTAGGCAGGAAGCTAACTGAGACACAGTCCGGCCTTTCTTCATTCTGTAGAATCTTCCCATATTGCCCTATCACTTGTATCTAAGGAGCACTAAATGTTATTGCAAAGTCTACACTGGGACACAGATCCTAAAAAACATTATCTTAATATCAAATCTCATATTTATGTGATATCTCCCCCACAGCTTTTGGGAATATAGTAGGTATTCAATAAACACTTGTTCAGCTGTAATTAAACATTGGTTGGCAGCATGCAAGGAATCTGTGCCATTATGGAAACTGTTAAACCCAAGTGAACATAAAGGTCTCCAAGTTCTATTTCACAGAATCATACATATTTTAAGAGGTGGAAGGTGTCTTTTAGAAAAAATCATTGAACCAATTCTCTTTTTTGTACAGATATAAAAACTTGGCCTTGGTATATCAAGTGATAATGCAGGCAGAACAAATAGTTCAGCCTTTGGAGTTCCTAAGTGCATCAATCTAAGTTATAAATAGTCCTCATTTATTCAATTTCCAGAACTAAGTCTGCAGTGCTTATTTAAGGTGTAGACTTCACTCTTCACACAATGCAATCTCACGAAGAGTCAGTGAACAGTGCCCTACAAGCATACTACCTTGAAAATTTTAAACCTGGCAGTTCCTGAAGGGATCAGGGAAGGTCTTGATAGTGCTGGTTTGGTATGATCTGGACATGCCCTTTGAAGGCTTGGCTCAGTGTGGACATCCTCGGTGCAAGATGGATCTGGAAGCTGATCTTAAGATTAGTTCAGCTCTTAAACCACAAAAGGATGACTTTTCCTCTCAGCCTCCCCCATGTCATACTGGGTCATTCTCAAAGACCTAGGAACCATTCCTTAGCACTATATATTGAAGAAGCCCTCAGCATATACTCTCTTTAGGAGAGAACTGGCTCATGAGTAATAATTCTGTCCCTATTCTTTACACTAGCCAGAAAAATGTCTAGCCTTTGTCCTAAAGTCTTTATGAATAAAGTCAGACGTTTTACTGCCATCTTCTAAGCTAGGGATATTATTTGGACAGAACACCACCCTACCTCTGATCTTGTCCTCATGCTTTCAGCTTTTATATGTCCCCACTCCCCTACTCCTGGTTGCATTCTTACCTCTTTGGCTAAGTGGGTGCCAGGCCACATCCTGCTGCCCCCATCCAGAGCAGGCTGCTTGAGAAGCCTGAAGACTTGCCTGGTAGAGAGACTCCAATTCTGAGGTCTCCTGCTCTGTGTCTTGGTTCCAATGTGGATGCAGAAGAATGTGATTTCTTTCTGGATAGGCTATACAGGTATGGGGATCGTTGGGGGAGGACTTCATTCCTGGCCCAGGGACCTCATGTTTAAGCTGAGGATCATAAAGCCTTGTAACATTCACCCAGGATTCCAAAGGCAAAGAAGTCCCCAAGTCGACACTGCTGCCCAGCTCCTTAGGCCTAGCATCTCTCACTTGAGATAGCTTCCCTTGGTACATACCTGGCTCTGCCAACCTGGGCTGTCCCTCCCAAGAAGTTTCACCATTAGGCAGTCCAGAATTCATGGCAAGAGAAGGATGATCAACAGGCTCTTCCCAGGAAGGCAGTCTGTCCCTACCATCCACAGAGGGTTGCTGTTTTGCCCCGGGCCATTGGCCTTTCCCTTGACCCTGTGGAAAGGGAGGCTTAGAGTCAAAAGAGGAAAAGTTCTTCCTTATACTATGTGGTAAACTTCTATCCTGGGAACCTGTACCATCCTTTGTGGAGGCACCTTGCATCCTCTGGAACTGCTCTGTCAAAGAGCGAACAAGCCCTTTTGTGCCCGGAAACTCTGGCCTATTGGGGTCCTCGCTGCCTCCATCCATTTTTGAAGTCAGCAAAGTTTTGAGGCTTTTGGCTTGGAGGCATTGGTTAGTCTTCTGCACAGTATCAGGAGAGTGAAGCACAAATGAGGAAGCAGCAGGCATTACAGGGTGGTAGGAGCTATACAGGGGAAGGCTGGGCTGAACTGATGAACTTGTAGAACTACAGGCTAGTCTGTGTACATCTCTTCTCTCACAGGTGGCTTTTCCAGTTGTGTGTGAACAAGACATCACTTGGGATGAGTCAGCAGGATCCCTCTTTTCTTGGAATAGCTGTTCTTGATCAATGCCTCTTCCTTCTTGAGGGGAGAACCTGGTGCAGCTGTTATTGTCACCCCTGTAGCCTTGAAGCTTACCCTCTGGTATATCCAATGGTTCCCAACCATGATGAGAATTCTTCTCAGTCCTCCCTGGTGTTTTAGGTAACCCCTGCCTGTGGAACACAGAGGGGTCAATGCTGTCCCCCTCAACTGAAGGAAGAAGGTTCAAGGCAGACCTACTAGGAGAATTGTGCTGTGGGACAGACAGGGCAGATGACTCTGGGAAGAGTGATGAGTGTGACTCATGGCAGGAAGCAGGTGAGTAGACGAAAGAACTGGCCCCAAACTCTGTATCTGGGTAGGGTTCCAGTTGGGCCTCCCGGCTTAACAATACTTGGAGCGGGATAGGCTGTTCACTGAAATAAATGGAGAAAGCCAGTCATAAGCTGCCTTGATTAACAAGATCACTTACAAAAAGAACTATTTATTTGGTTCCCACATCTAGCTATCCACAAAGGGAATGGTGAAAATAAATGAAAATAAAAGCACAAGTAGAGTCAACAGTTCAGAGGTTCACAAGAGAAGGCATGTGGTCAGCTCACACCCAATTGGTAGGTAGTATTAATCCTCTTTGTTACATGCCCTCACCAAAGTTGCACAGAGTAATACTAAATAAAGCCCTTGACAATATTTTCCCTTACTCATAAAATCCTATTCCAATCATATTCTACTTGCAAATTAAAAAACAAAATTGCTAGTCCCACATGCAAATGACATGGAAAGTAAGCAAAGGCTAGAAATCACTCATACCTGGGATCCCGAGGGGCAGATCAGCCAAAAGAACCAAAAGGCCACATTTACAGAGTACATAGAAATCAACCATTTCAAGTGTGTTTTCATAATCTGGATTTGGCTGTATTACTCACTGAGATATTTCCCCAAAGTAATGCACCGTGGTGTCTTGAGATTTGGGAGTGGGAATAGGGATTAACTACAGTTAGTTGATTTCTCACTAACTGTTTTGTATTGCTGTCATTAAAAAAATGTGTTAGAAGCACTTAAATAAAACCTCGATCACTCACATACATCAACTGGCATAAGTTGTCTGGAAAGAGTTTAGCTGCCTAAATTACTTATATTCAAAATACACCTGATCAGATTCCAGATCAGCATTTAACTAGTGGAGTATACAATGGGAAAAAAGAAGAAAAAGGAAGATCCTAGCTATGAGCATTAAATTTGAACGATAATATAAATTTTTGTGGGTACAGTCACTTAGTCACCCTTAAAACATTATGGAGAATATGATATTATACTTCTATGAGAGACCTAATGGAGACCTAGATGTGAGTTCTACACTTCTACCATTTACTGGCTGAGTAATACTGGGTACCTTATTTGTCCTCTGAGCCTGATTTCCTTATTTATACCAGTAAAAAATAGTCCTAAGCTGCCTTGGGTTATTGTGAGAATTAAATAAAATAAAACATAAAGTATTTAAGCTTAGTGCCTGGGCACAGGCAAACATTCAAAAAATGTTAGCTGCTTTTATACATTTAAATTCTGAAAACTACTCAGGCTTATTAATAGCCAAATTTTACTTCTACTTAAATCTATCTATTCTAAGTAACAGCCAAATCCAAGGACTAGAATGTGAGAACTACACCAACGGCCCCCAGGATGTTTTTCATAACCCTGACCCAAAACAAAGAGAATCTTCATGTTTCTTCTCTATAGTTTTATCAGAGCAAGGAAGGCTGCTTTCTCTGTTTCCATGAGGGACACGAAGCATTGAAATTCCCAAATAAATCACATGGTTTCTACTGCAACATGAAATGTAGTTCAGTCTGCCATGTCTCAGAACTTAGTTGACATAAATTTAATAACTGTGTTATTACACACATCCAGGGACAAACTTCCCCACAGGAAATATGGACAAGTGGTCCATTTATTATGCTATACTTTCTGCATCTTTCTAGGAACTACTAAGAAAAGAACAAGCAGTGGGATGAACTTTCACTTTATGTCTGAATTGAGAGAAGGAATTTTTTCAGAGGACTCTTCTCTCCCCTGTAGTCGCCAAGGCAATGAGAGCTCTGGCTATGCAGCACCCATGCCACTTCTTCCCTTGGTGTACATAAACTACTATTGTTCCAGGCACTACCTTGTTGGCTGAGGGAGGGTCCCCCCCTGTGAGAGGAGGCAGGCTGAGGGCTGCGACGGCTGCTGCGATGATTGCTGCTGCTGCATGCGATCCTGCAGGCTCCGTGCTTTTCGAATACTGATTTGCAACTTCTTATCGACTAGGGCTCTGCTGTGTGTGCTAGAGCTGGCACCATGCAGGGCAAGTCTTAGTTTAGCTAAAATGCAAAAGAAAATATAGCAGAAACAGAACACAAAATACAAACAGAAATAAAAAGAATAAAATTGAACCAAAAATGAGCAAAGATATGCAGTAAAACTCAAAATATGCAGCAGGAATGTAAGGCATGGACCATGCATACACTGTCCAGGGCACAGAGCTGGCTCTGGCTATTAGAAACATTCATGGAAGCCATGGAGGCCAAACAGGTTAATTCAAATCTAAAAAAACAAAAAACAAAAACAAAAACAAAAAAAGCTAAACTAAAACAAGTCAGGAAGATAAACTGGTGTTTCCATTTTAGAGGTTGCCACTCTTGTTGTCCTTTGCAACTGACCTGTCTGACTCTGGTCTCCACATTCTGCTCCCAACTCCCCTTTTCCAATGGCCAACAGAAATAAGATCCAAACCTGCATCTGTTTTTACAGAACACAGCTTCTTGTGGGTCACATTTAAGAACCAGATATGAATTCTAAGCCTTAATTCCTTTCTGTAACCGAACGATAGGGTACGCCAGGAAGGCAGGGGAGAAACATAGAGAATCAAATGCAGTGCAAAGTCACAGGCCTGGGAAGTCATGGCCAATTTATTCACTTCTTTCTGCGATAAGCTCCACCTGACTAGTCAGTGACTAGAGAAAGAGCAGACTAACCTCACATTTGAGGTCTAACTTATCTTGGGATAAGAAGGTAGGCATGGCTGGATAATCATCTGTGGACTCTTGTTATTCCAGTAAATATCCATAGGCCACAGTGACAGTGCCTGGCACACTTAGAAATCTGAACGGCACAGATAGCTAAAGGGTTTCAGTTTGGGAGAGTGAGGAGACATAAAAGCCATATTTATCCCATCTGAGCGGTGACACTAATAATACCTATTATGAAATTAATCAAATGTGCCATAACCACAGTGGTTGGAGTTACTTACAGATAGCTTCGTTACAGAGAGCCAAAGCTGCAGCACAGTCTCCTTTCTGTTCCAGATGCAGCGACTCTTCAAATACTGAATCTGCCTCTTGCAGGGACCTCTCAAAGCCGTCACTCCTCCCTGAAAGGGCCAGCACTTTTCATTTTCATTACAATTGGTTCCAACTTTTCCTATGTACTGTTGTTTCCCTTCAGTGCATAACAGATCCTTGCTGCTGAGCCTTTGATCTACCTTTATTCCAACTGTCCACCACTATTAAGGATTCTCTGAAACACGTAGGACATCGATTTTTGCCTTAACTAAGACCTTACCAAGACCATGAAAGAGAGCATGTCACATCCACCACATATTCCAACTGCAAGATCTTTTACAGGGGTCCCCAACCCCTGGGCTGAGGACTGGTACCAGTCAGTCTGTGGCCTGTTGGAACCAGGCAGCACAGCGGCAGGCAAGGGAGTGAAGCTTCCTCTGTATTTGCAGCCTCTCCCTAGCGCCAGCATCACCGCCTCAGCTCTACCTCAGATCATCAGGCATTAGATTCTCATAGGAGCATCAGTCCCTGGTGCCAAAAAGGTTGGGGACCGCTGTTTTAGGAGATCCCTCAAGGGAAGAACAAAGTATTGTTTATTGCAGAAGGGTGGGTTCTTATGCCTGGAACTGAGCAGCTTTTCCATATTGCAACAAGATAAATCTTGCCAACCAGTATCAGGATACCCAGATCTCCAATGAGACTGCCACTGCTGTGTTAAGGCAAAAGTGGCTTCATACTCTGTGGAAAGCCATCTGTAACACTTCTTTTCTACAACAAGCTATAATCCTCTGCACCTCCCTCCACTGGAAAATCAGTATACCTCTTGGGCACAGGTGATCTACAGTTCCTAACCTCAATATATCTGTTGAACTGCCTTTGCTGTTGGTTTGCACGAACATACCTTTCTTCAGCACTGCTAAGTATTTACTTTTATCACGCCCTTGTTCACCAAACCTACCGCAAAAGAGTCACCTTCCCATACAATAAGCATGACATAGTCCTTCCTCCCCTGAAGGTGAATGTGTGCCAAAGCAAGTGTAGGAGAGTCCAGAACAGTGCAAGATGAAAAAGCAAGAAAGTACTGTTAAGGGCATCTTTTGTAAAAGAATCCTCAAGTTTATGTACCCCCTTATCTTTTCCTCCTTCATAACTATAAATTGGTAGTAAGCTATAATGGAAGTTCACCTACAAATGTGGATATTGGTGAATTTTCCCAAGCTCACAAGAAAACAAACAAACAAACAAAATGTCGGAGTCATTTCTCCCATAATGTCCCCATCTTACCTCCAGTTGGACATCGTAAGAAAGGCTCTTCCATACCCCTAACATTCACTCCCTAATTCACCATGGCTTTTGGAGAGCAATGGGAAGGCAGTGGAAGTAGCAAGTTGGTTCTGAAGAACTTGGCAATCAGGTTCTATGCCAACTCTAGAGATATATCTCCCCACCCTCTAGGCCTGAAGTTTTTTCAAAATATTTAAAATCAATTGACTCTATACAAACTTTATAATCAGAGATGGTGGCTAGAGAAAGCTAAGGGATTAGGAATTTAAAACTAATTTGGAAATAAATACAATGCCTCAGGAAAATATGTCAACAATTGCCCTGAATCAAAAGACTATAGGATTAGAGGAGAAAAGTGGCCCCAAATAGCCCCCCAAATTAGCCCATGAAATTTCTCTATGTGTTGATAAAAAGAGAAAAGTGATCAATAGAAAGCAGCCACCCAAAATATCATTGACTCTTATTCTTTACACTGCTTTAGCACAATTTGTTACATGCAAGGATTCTGAATAATGAGAATAAAAAATTCAACAACGATGTACGTTTCAGGGATGATTTAAGGTAGATATCTCTGCTTTTTTTTTTGTTTTGAACTCCTACTTTGAAGGCTAATCTCTTCTGCTACAAAATGATAACCTAAAGCAATTGAAGAAGCAAAGTGACTAATGTGAGGCAGTTGAGCAAGCTTAAGTCCATGAAAATTGTATGAGAATGGGAAATAAATCATCAGAAGATAAAAAGGCATTCAGGTTCTGTGTCCTTAGAACCTGTTTGGTAGATCTACTTCCCTCTTTCCCCAAGATTTCCCTGAGGTGGGAAATCTCGAAGGTACGTTTCTGCCTAGCAAGCAGAATTCTCCTCACTGTCAGTGTGGCTCCCTCAATTCTGCTGTTTCTGAATTGTTACTAGTTTTATTTATAACGTCTATAGATGTTCATGGAAAATATTTTTCATAAACAATATACGATATCTAATCTATAGGCTTTTAATAGATAGGCCCCAAATCAGTGTCTGTCTCTAATCAATAGGCCTGTTACCTCCTATTGTAACTAGCTCTCACTAAAATGGCTGAATTAAGATAAAATGTAACTTTCTTTGCTCAAGTGAAGACTAGAAGTTGAATATTTTTTTCTTCCCCCTTTCTCTGTCCCTATCACCTACAACTTAATCCTCACAACAATTACCCTGATTCTGCAGTTCATCCAAGTCCATAAAGCGGCTGGGATGAGGGTTAAATCCTTTAGCTGCCTCTAATTCCTTCTCCCGTTTCCTTCGAAGTTCCTGTTCCTGGGCCCTCCTGGCCACCTCTTCCTGCAATTCATCCAGTTCACTTTTGGAAGATATCTCCCCACCTGGAATATAAACAAGGGAGAAGAAAAGTTACCACATTTCCATAACCAACACGAAGCGCCTGCTGCAGTTACAGCCACTGCACTGCTTGCTTCTCCTTTGGAACTCTTGGCTTCAATTTGGAGTTCATGTTTTGCATACCGCTTGCCATATCAGATTCAGGGTGAGACTTGAACCATGAAAAAATAAAATTATAGTATTTATTGAATGTTTTTTAACAATAATAACAACATGACATCTAACATTTGTTGAGCACTGACTATGTGACAAGCACAGTCTTAAGTACTTTTACATATATTATACTTAATTCTCACACTTAATTCACCTATGAAGTAAATACTATTATTGCCCACATTTTAGGAAGAAACTGAGTCACAAGGAGGGTAAATAACTTGCCCAGGGTAACACAATTGGTACACAATAGAGCTGAATTAAAGTCAAACAGGTTAAATTAATAATCCATGCTACTAATCATTAGGGGGAATTCTTTACCATGCACTGCCAAGGACTCACTGGGAAGCTTCAAGCAAATCAGTTTCTCATCCTGAATTTCCACCATCTAGTTAATGAGTTTATAAAATGTCCATGGTAGTAAAAATTTAATTGAATCAGTGTTCACAGATGGAACCAAATAAATTTAAAAGTATGTCCGTGTTATATTAGGCAAAAAAATCAAGTGACAGAATAATATGTACAGTATAGCTTCATTTTATTTTTTTTAAAACGGTAGTAATAAACTTATCTACATACTTGTATAAGCATAGAAAAACATGTGGAAAGATATATACCATAATTGTAACACTGGTACTTTCAATTTGAGTAGGCAAAGGGCGGGTTATCAAATTGTTGTATTTATTTTACTTCTGTAATTTTTTAAAAGAGTGATCAAAGTCACCAGATAAAAATATTTGTTCTGTGCCAGACTAAAATGATTGGATCGAATTATAAGACATATGTAGGGTTTACTACACAAAGAGGATGGTAGAGTAGTATGGTGTGTGAGAAATTTGTTGTAATTTGCTAAGTATCTTTTACCAGTTAAGGAATCCTGTTGGTGAATTCTATCCAGCCAGTCCAGAATTAGGACAATTAGAGAAATCATGAGATTTAGTCTTCAGTGTGCTGAAAAAATATTGGTTATCTGAATAAAAGAGAAGGGGGAGTAGGCTCATGTATGACCTTAAATTTCTCAATGCAATGTTAGTCAACACAAAATAAATTGAAATGTGGGAAATAAACCAAATATATAACTTCATTAGGAAGCATGATTTTATACCATGGTTTCTAACTATAACTTTTTTCCAGCCCAGGATTTCAGATACCTACTTCTAGAGGTATCGTTCTGCTCTGCCAGATGGCAGCAACCTATCACACTCATACCTAAAAGAGTTCATGCCTTTTTATTACTGCTGCAAACCTCATTTCAGCTACTTCTAAGAACTTTCAGTGGCTATCAAGAGAATTAGTGGTCAGAGTAGAAATGTTCCTGGTCTCATCTCTATGGGCTAGCACATAGTATTCTGTCTAGTAAGCTGGCCACAGATCTATATCCAGAAGCTCATTAAACCAGAGCATAGTTAGGTTTCTGCCCACACACCATACTCACAACTGATCTTAAAGACCAGAAAAAAGGGATGAAACACATCCTTCACATAAGGTCAATCTCTAAGTTAGTAGCTTCCAGAACTCCTCGGAAGACTAAACAATACTATATACTCACCACCTTCTCCCAGGCATCAAAAAAAAAAAAAAAAAAAAAAGACTCCCTGATAACCATGGGCAAAGGTAAGAAAGAGAAAAAGGGGCAAAGGTAAGAAAGAGAAAAAGGGGCAGACACACTCACATCATCAGGAGTTAGCATCAGAGAGGGACTGAAAATCTGATGCTTTCTCTGTCATGATACTCACACAGGTTCTTTGTAGACCCTCCACCAATTATTGGAATCTTTCCCCTGCAGGTTGCTTTCTCCTCCTTCTCCTGAGAGTCTAGCAATTCACGTGACCCTTCACATGGATCAGGTAGTCAAAGTCTAACACACCTATGCCAGGTATGCCATGCAAGCAGCTTGCCTCTGGTCCATGGAAGACACCTGTGCCTCCTTTCTCTAAACATGCTCTGAGGGTGTTGGCCACCCATGTAGCATACTGTCCCTAGTTCCATTGTCAAGAGGCTAGCCAACTATTCTCACGCTCTAGATTTCTGGAGTTTAAGTTAGACCTCAAACCACTGCGTTCCTCAAACTACAGAGGAAACATTTAAGCTCTCTGACTGGTCTCCTTAAAGCCCCTCCCTCTAGACTTGATGTGAAAGGGGCAGATGCCCCATATCCTTACTTAAAGGCAGAGTGAGTAGGACTTACCAACACTTTTTACTAAAAATTCTCCTTTAATCTCCAAATTCCTGACTCTTTTATACCCTCAATGTAAGTGAAGAGGTAAAGAGTCAAAACACTGGTATTTTGGAACCTTTTTTTAGTTCTGTATAACCATCTCACAACCAGTTTGGGAGGTAATATCTACTGGCTTAGGGCCTCAGCAAATGGGAGACTAAACTGAGTACACTGTAAAAGCCTGTTACATATAGTTATATATAAATTATATTTAAAATAAAAAGGAAAGAAAAAAGTCTCCATGTTGGGGAGACTGCCTAGATATCACCTCAATTTTCGGCTCTTAGTAAAGGATTTATTTTGACCCATTTGGACTAGATCTCTACTTAAGTGGAATATGCACTAGAAGTATATACACGTGTTGTGAGAGGAATGTAAAAAGGATCTAAAACCTATGACTACCTCAAATCTCTACCTAAAACTCCAGTATTTTTTTATCTTTAGACTTGAACTTGTTAAATACTAGTTTCTCTTAGAGAAAGCATGCTTTAAACTATTTCAGTCACTTACATTTAGTATGAAAGAGTCGGATCATTTCTTGACAGCATGTTTTGATAAGAAGGGAAAGGGAGGATACAAGACACACTCAATGAGGGAAAACAAAAAGGAATACTGGACAGGACATAGTGGCAGGGTTGGGTGTAGGTTTGACCTAATTATTTCCTATTTTTGCCTATAGTCAGTCTACATGTCTCCCTTCGTTATCTCAATTCATAGTACTAAACGATAAGAAATCCATTCACATGGGGCTGCCTCTACAACAAAAAAAAGCCCAGGACTTATTCTTCTGAGGAATGTAGGTGCTACTGACACTGTTCACCAACCATATTTTTGTTCCTTCTTGCTCTCACAGGGTTGTCTCCAAGGTAGAAAGGACCAATCAGGCAAGCTGTGATGGAGAATAAAAAATAGACAAATCCAAAGATGGAGCAGCTCAAATGCCTCCTCCACATTTATATTCTGATGGAATACTCAAAGTACATCTGTCCTCTAATTTCAAATGTCCCCAGGTAGGGCTGTCTCCCAAACAAAACCGGCAGTCAAATCCAGTCCTCCAAATCTACTGTCCTATTGCTTACCCGAAAGGGGCTGATTCTTCCTCCAGACACTCCTGGATGCTGTGGAGTCTGCCTCCAGGATGCTACTGCTGTGAGACTTTGGGATATGACGCCAGGAAGGTGCCAACCCAGCTGATCTCTTAGCACTTGGATCCCTTCAAAAGAGAAATCAGAGTCTAATGAAAACATCAAAAGGGATATAACTAGCAACATTCCTAGGACAAAGTTCCCTCAAAATAAACCAAAGCATTGAGCTACTATACAGTATCTGCTAGGCTACTTCTGAAAAATTGAAACACCCATTCATTTGACTATCTTATCTCATTTCATTCACATTTTGTGCATCTACCATAGTACCTGGCACAAAACTTATTTATTATGGATTGCCTTCCTTTCTTATGCCTTCGTAGTATCTTCTCATGTGTAAAGTTGAACAGGGTCCTGTGGCCATGGAAGAGCAGTGGGAAAGTATGAGGATGTGGTTATCACCCTTGTAGAAAATACAATCATTCCTTTCAAAGAAGTTATGTATTATTAGGAAAATTGCCTCTGTGGCAACTCAGGAAAAACAATGTATGAAGATCTGAAGTTTATAAAGGAAACTGGGCCCTATGGACAGGGTGCAATGAGCACTATTAAACTGTCATTGTTATCTTATGGAATTATAAATATCATTGGATTCATAAAATACAGGGTCCTCAGTGACCCTTAAAAAAAAAAAAAGAACCTAGCCTAAAATGAAAGACAAGAATAAATAACAATTGGGTTTTCTCTCTGAGCTTAGGGCTATATAACTTTTGGTTCACTAATTTATTCTTTCATCGAAAATTATTTACTAAATTATTTTATACATAAATAGTACTTAAAAGTTCTCTCTCCTTTCTCAAATGTCTTTGCTCTTTCTTCCAGCAGAGGGGGCTGTTGTTGTGGAAAATTGATAGAACACAATACTTTGCTTGTTCACAAGATGGTAATAAAGTCCACCTATCCACTTGTCTGAATTAAAAAGCCTCTTGGTGGCTCACACTGCTGCAAGAGATAATGCTGCTATTCAAAAGGCAAACAATACCTGCAGACATTCGAGCTTTCAGGCAGGGTTGCATCCAGGCTGACAGGGCTGTTGCTGTTCCTCTCACTGCTCTCATACCCAGATTCCATCCGCTGAATTAGGCAAGGGTGCTGCTCTAATAGGTGAGAGCCTGGCCGTGCTGGGCCCCAGGGCTTGTATTGGGAGCTTGGTCCACCACTTTTAAAGTCATAAGTAGGTGGCTTGTTTAGTTCATCTGATGTAAATTCTTTAGCTATCCCGGTCAAAGGACAAGTATGAAAAAGGAGGTAGATTTAGCATTTGCCTCAAATGAAGACATAACTAACACCTCAGTCCAGCTACTCATTTACTGAACTTAAATCCCCAAAAGACCCTACGCAAGGGTAAAAACATACCTTGCCAAGTCTACCAGAAAACTCAAGTCTTTTAAATACATAAGTCAACTTTATTCCAAAGCTCAATTCTTTCCTAATTATCTTCTCACCTGAATCCTCAGAAAATGGGCTAAGCTGGGTATAGCCACAGTGCTTTCTTTTGTCCTTACTAAAGATACTGTCAATATTCAGAGACTCTCGTTTGGGTCTCCATGTTGGACGATACTTGCTAGAAGAACTGGATTTTGACTCGCTGCTGGTGCTCTCTACTTCCCAGTCACGAGCGTGTAAAGGCAGGTTCTTAGGAGGTTTTTTGTCAGTCTGGTCCCCTCCTCTCCCCACACAAGGTGATCCTTGGTTGGTCTGAGAAGCCAGGGATGGTCTGTTATGGATCATATTGCTGACTGTCTCTTTAAAATCCCTCAGCCTGTTGGTGCTGCCGGATGTTTTAGAGGCATTCCTAGGAGCCTGCTTCTCTTTCAGTGTTTCTCCTAAAATCAGAAAGAATGAAACAAATATAAATGTTTAAAATGCTCATGGATGCCCAGATCCCAAAGTCGAGAAAAAAATGGAAAGCCCTTTGAGCAGAATGCAGAAGCCACAATGTGAAGTATAACAAAAGTATGACAGAGAGAATAAGGAAAGAGAATCAATGTAGAGTGTCTTGCCTTCACTGTGGTACCCTGAGGCCTGTGGCTCATCACCTTTCCTCCTAACCCGGCCAGAGCTCCTCTTGCGCTCTATCAGAGACCCTTTCTTGGATGTGAGTTTCTGATTACATTCACTATCAGTCAGATGTCCTGAAAGAACAAGAAAATGGGGGTAAGCTGATATCTGAGACTGACCTCCATCTTCTTGAGAACCTAGTCTCCCTTTGGGGTTCACAGCAGTGCCACAAATTTAGTGTAGCCATGGACTGGAAGCTGTAGGGGCCAAGGCTATCTGACTTAAGTGTATCAGGAACCTCTCAATAGATAATGCAAGGAAGCTCAAGTAGTTAATGAAAGCTTCCAAATTTATAATGTCTCCTGAACAATTACCAATCTCAATTCCACTCATAATCTTTCCCGGTGACCCAAAGGACACATTACTTGGTAATTTTTAAAACGTAAAAGTTTTAAAGATTGCATAAAAATGTCATATTTTTACTCTCATGAATAAGAGACTTAGCAACACATACCAAGTGAAGTCTAATTTTTATTACCTTTAGTATTATCCAAGCCTTTGTCCACAAGAGTCTGATTGTGTATGACTTTAAGACCCAGTTCTAAACCTTCCTTACATGTAAATCATTTAAAAGAACATTGGAAATTTGAATAATTTCATTCTAATCTCCAATCACGCTCTACCAAACTTGGCTTCACCCAGAGATTATGCCTCAATATACTAACTGCTGGGAAACCCAGAAGATCTGGGCTTTTATGTAACTTGCCTGGCTTCATGCCCAGCACATGTGAATGTATGAGTATGATCTGACAACAGCAAAGATCAGATTCTAAAAAATATAATCAATCATCTAGGGTACTAGAGGCCAGAGGTGAATTAAGCAACTGAATTAAATCGAAGACAGGCTTAGAGAAAATCCCCTAGGTTCTCAAATGCACTGAGAGTTAACGGAAATTTGTTCTCATATGTTAGTATATGAAAATCCTTGTGCATATTCAAGTATCAGCAACATATGATATAGCTACGTATTTTCAATCAATTAGCAATACAATCTTTTTTTGCTTTTATCTGATCCTTTGCTACCTCTGGACCCACAGGAAAGATTTAAGAAAGGATGAAATATATCACTTGGAGCTATAAGACCTACAAATGTGAAACTAATGGGGGTATGCTCCCCCACCTCCAGCCATTCACAAGCCCTTAACATAAACCTGACTCTCCTAGGAAATACCTTATTTATTCTCTGACTTAGCTTCTCCTGGGTTCAGTTTCAGAAATATGGTTTTTAAAAAATCATACTTTGTAGTAGTCATCTACGCAATAGTCATCAAAAGTAATCCAACATGCATCTGACCAAATTTCTAGATCCAACCAGCAATTTACAAGAAATATGGAGCAAAGAGAAACATGCTAAAGTTTACCATAGGAACACAATCAGTAAAATTTAGAATGTGGGAAATCTACAGGACGAATTACCTAGTTCTTTGACAATAAACTGCAAGGAAAAAACAAGAGAAACCTACAGATTAAAAGAAAAGCAAAAGACTTATTAACCCACCATGATATGTAGACCTCATTTGGATTCTCAAATGAACCATTAAAAAATTATGACATTTATAACATAATTCAATATTTGAACACTCATTGGTTATTTAGTGGTTTTAAGGAATTATTGTTAATACTTTAAATGTGATAATGGTATGTTTAAAAAATGATTTCTTATATTTTAGGTACATACTAAAATATTTTGAAAAAAGGTGATATGTCTGGGATTTGCTTCAAAATAATCTAGGGGTAGGGGAAGCGGGTAGAAGTACGGATAAAAATAGACTGGTCATGAGTTATAATTATTTAAACTAGGCCATGAGTACATGGAGGGGCAGTATACTATTCTGTATACTTCTGAATATGTTTGAAATTCTCTATTAAAAAAAATGCACAGAGTATAAAACCACCAATCTGAAGCCATGAGCTCACTAATTCCCAAGTCTCTAAGAGTATGGGCATTGTTCTATGCCTTAGGTAATGAACTTTTCATCTCAGCAGTCAGTCATTCACTATTCTTCCTTTTATGCCCAGTATTGATTTCTTTTACTGAAACAGGCACACTTTCCTATAGAATAACAGAACAATTTAAGCATGTTCTCTGAATGGAACTCCCAATAACAAATTGGCTAGCTTTCATTCTTTGGTGCCTCCGTCCTTTAGGAAGCCTAGCAAGTGTTCCTTGCCCATAACGAGCAGGTGTCCCCTGTTCATAATATGTGCCTTCTCTTAAAGCCCTTCACTTGGGAAAAGTCTGGCATCAGAACATGATGAAGTGCAAGACCACAAGAATTTAATGGGGTATTATGAGAGGGACAGAGATCAAGAACATAGCAAGAGAAAAGCAGATTTCAGAATAAATAATCACACTGATAATCACATTACAATGGTCCTTACTGACATGCTGCTGTGGACAGGAATATATGCAATGGACCATTATCATTCATTCAGAATTGTGTTGCTTTTTTTGATCCCACTCAATTACCCACGTTTTGTGCCTTTCTCCCTTTGCAAGACAGACATTTCTGACTTGCACCAGTTTCTTTTTCTTGAGAAACCCTATATGCAGGAATTGAATCATGCAAGCAGGATTCACTGCATAAGTCCCTACCTGTGTCCCGACTGCTCTGAGACGTGGAATCATTCTCTACATTATAGATGACTGTCCCCTGAGAATCAGAAGAGAAGTGACTGACCACAGACTCATGGTGGGAGTGTTTGTAGGGATAGCTCTCCGTTGAAGAATCTGTTCGGGTATCACTTGAGATGGAGGGCTCCCTCCCTGAGGGAAGGAGGAAACACATATACAAAAGTGAGGAAAGAGAGAAGGACAGTGATAGAGAGGGGCATAGAGGTGGTTGGCAACAAAGGTCCATAAGGCAAGAACTTCCTAGATGGAAGGGTGAGAAGGATATACCAGCGCCATTCTTCCCAACACCCAACTTCCAGATAACCCAGACACACAAACAATTCCTCCCACTCCTGCCCCTACCTTGCTGAAGCCCTCACTCTGCCTGCCACTGTCAAAAACTGTGGGGCTTTTAGAAAACCTATGGGGGAAAAGTGGAAGAAAGGAAAAAGTTGTGAAAAGTAAGATCTACTTAGATGAAGAGTCCCAGGCCGACCTGGTATACATAACCCCTAACCCATAACTTTTTTCCTATACTGCCAGATATGTCACTTTAATATTATAAGCATTTTTAATATCTCTGAAAAATTATGGGGCTGTTATTTATACTTAAGTGTAAATTAGTTCAAGCAGACTATTTTCCTCTGTACACCTAGTAGAGATAAGAAGAACAGTGGCAATGGTGTTTGACTGAAGGGAGAAGTAGAGCAGGTATGGGTGGGGTTACAAAGGTGGGAAAAACACTGATGAACAAGCAGGAGGGAGGTACAAAAGGGAGGGGAAAAGATTCTAAAAAAAAGTGTCTTCTCTTTTAAAATTATACTCAAGGCCAGCCTAGATCTAGAAGTAGAAAAGAACATTTCTTTTTTCCTCCTTTTCGGAAATCAAGCCAAAACAATTAAGGTTATATTTCTAATATGCAATGAGCTTCTGCGGGCTAACCTGAGATTTTAGCCATCAAACTGCACATTGTTTCTAGAGAAAAGCATAATTTTAAAAGTTCCAAACATTGAATTAGAAGTGAACAACTGATTCGTAAGCTGAGGAATCTCAATACTGCACTTGGATTTTTAAATAAAAATCTTTCCTCCCTAACATTAAGACTAGCAATAACTCACATCATTTTTCTTGGTCTTCACAACTTCTTAAGTCACTGTTAAATTGCTAGTAAGAATCAGTCATCTTTACCAATATTTGAAGGTTAAAATCTGAGATTTCCCTCACAAACTTACTATCTCAGTCTAAATCAACATAATTTCCCCCCACTTTTGAATTGCGGCCAGATGATGTAGGCAGTGCATTCTTGGAGGCTGAAGGAAACACCCTGGCACAAGCTGGGCTTCAGCATTAGTTGGCATTTCTTTCTTATCTCTAATGGATCTTCTTTCTCCAACCTAGGCTATGTGCTAGGCTCATGATGAAGTATGACTCCCAAATATCCAGTGATCACGTTGGTGAGGGAAAGGTGGAAGTCAGAACTAGGCTGCTCACCTGAATCTTCACTATCATAGCACGTCCTGCTGTATGACTGGAACGCAACTTGGGGAGGCAGGTCCTGGGTGGACACTGGGGTACCCTGGGGGTCTGCATAAAGCAGCAGCAAAGGCTGATAATGCCCCTTGATGCATTTGGTCACCACATCCTTCCATTTGGGCCCAATCTGAACCAGAAACAATCAAAAGAACATGACAATTATACTTTGTATCCACAGTTCAAAATATACCTTCTTGTTCTGTTTTTCTAAAGAACATAAGATGAAAAGATAAGAATCAGATAAAGAGAGAGCAAGATATCCTAAATCTAAACTTAATAAACATTTTGTTAAATCTTCTTTGGTTAAATCCTTTTAGAAAGCATTAAAACCCTATAAGAGAAAGTAATGATGAATAAAATTATTTCTATTTCCATGAAACATCAATTCAATTGTAAAATATGAACAAAAGTTCTCAAAGGTGATGTGCTATGTGAGGGGATTTCAGCTGCCTTGGTGATCAACTTCTTTTCACAGACATCAAATTAAAGCCCTTGCTTAAAATTTGCATTTCTATAATTTTCACCTAAATATTAAAATAACTTTTATGAAGCTAAAGAGCCAACAGAAACTCTCTCACAGACTGCCTGAGAATAAATGACATTCCATTTCAGAGTTCACATATGGCAGGACATAAAATGTCAAACTGCTTAGAATAGACAGCTGAACCTCTTGGCTTTAGCTTTGTGCTGGATTCAACGCTGCTATGGCAGTGGAAAAGAGTAACTGAATAGCCATGGAAACAACAATCCAATCAAATCCTCAAAGTCACCCTCTATTAAGCTTAATCAGTCATATTCTTTGATGGAGTGCTCTCAGAGTCTGCCTATAAGCATAGTTCTTATTTTGTAATAAATGTTCAGTAAATTTATAACTGAGTTATCATTATTTTAACTAAAATGCACTTGTATGCTTTTTACAATTCTTATTAAATATTTTATAAGTTGGGTATTATTTTTCAAATAAAAAAGTTAAAGCTCAAAGAATTTATATGTTGCCCAAAATTACAACAGCAGAAAAGAGATGAAGAAGAGAATTAGGGACTTTGACAAAGAATACTATTTCTGGAAGATGCTGCTTAAGGTCCATGGATTGGTGTAGATTTGTTGTCTAAGCAGGCTCATAGCTGCTAACCTAATCACAAGAGGCTTCCTAACTCATGCAGATCGCCTAAACTACTTCATCCACAGATGCTGTGGTATAGATAACACCAAGTTTCTAGCTTTAAATATCATTATAGGCCTCTCTCAAAAATCTATGATAGGGTATTTCAGGGAGATAATAATCAGAGAATAATTTATAGCAGCCCTGAAACAAAGTATCACCCACTAATAATTTTAAGATTTGGAATCCTGAATTTTGTGCTAACCTTATAACCTAATTTGAGGCATTAGACTGTTATCACTCAAATCAACCAATTAACACATTAAAAAAAAACTTTGTCAACTATAAATACTGAACTGTGATGAAAGCTTTATGATGGCATTCAGAGAAAATAACAAGATAGATTCATTCTGTCCTCAAGGAACTTGCCATCTACTGGGGAAGACTGATGCTCTCATAAATTCAATAGATAGGCAGATAGACATTAAAATTATGAAATGAAACACTGAAGACAAATAATTATCCTTAGTTTTTTGCTGTAGTCACCAAACACTTCAAGAAGGACATGAATATTCCTACCTCCTTGACATGAGCATCATCAAAATACATCCATTTGCGAATCTTTGTTTGGAAAAAGAATGTAGAATAATGCTTGCCATAGTAACAGATCATTCCTACTAAGTACAGTTCAGACTGCTTGGCCCGGTCATCTGTCACTCTGAAAAACAGCTGTGAGGAAAGAAGAGAAAGGACAGAATAGTGACATAGTCAACCCTTCTCATATCACCTCTCAGCAAACTCCATCATTTCTTAAGGTACTGACTTGCCTGTCTGCCCATAAGCCTACGATTTTTTTTTTTTGCTAGTCCATATTAATCATCAGAAATAAACCTAAAAAGGAAAAATGTAGGGAAAAGCAAGACAATAGTGGCCAGTAAACTGGTAAGGTGGTGATGTTTTTTCATACCTTTCAATACTTTCTTGCTGGGGCCTATCATAAGAGTAGCCAGGAAAGTTGAAAAAAACAAAACAAAACAAAAACATTCTCAAGTACCAAGTTATTTATCAGTTGGCACCACAAATATAAATGTCCTGCTTAGACCCTAAGTAGGGGGTAAAAATGACTTTAGGAGGAGCAATATCATTACGCTGGTTACCAGCATTTCAATTCCTAGATGTGAGGCACCATCCTAGGTACTAAGAGACATACAAATACAAAATTAAAGAAAACGATTCTTGCCTTGAGAAACTTATTTGGTTGAGAAAGCAATCATAAAACCAAAACAAAACTAGAACAGTATAGAACATGTAGGCTACAGAATTTTAGAAAAGGAGGTTTTATTCTACATAGCCTACTCATGTCAGAGACTTAGGAAGAAGATCTAAAATAAAATCCCAAACAGTTCATTTATTCTGTCATGGTTTCATGATATTAAAAAACAATAAGGGATCTCCTTAGTTATTGGACTATCCCAGAGTAAAACAAATAGAAAAGAAACCACAGAGTCTCTGGCTCTTCTCTTGAACCAAAGGAAAACTGTGGTTATACCTATGCTAGGGCATGGAGCTGATTAGGTAAAGATCCCAGGTCTGAAGTCTGTTTCCCTATTTTCCTAAATAAATGCATGGAAAACCACTAACCCACTAAATTCTCTTCTAAGCTACTTCATTACCTTCTCAGCAGACATTGGTTCCTCACTACAAATTTCGTATTCTAGGATTCTGGTCACCAACTTTCACCTCCTTCACCTCCCAAAGCAGCTCTAGTCAGGATTGCTCACTTCTTTGACCTCCCATGGTCGAATACCCCTCTCTACTCTACAATGGTATAAACTAACAATGAATAGAGCACATATTAATTCTACAAATTGTTTGTTTTTTACTAGTAGCTAAGCTCTGCCTGTCCTGCCTTTCAAGTACAAAGTTATCCCATTTCTCATAAAAAGCCTTTGCTATCTATCCAAAGGAGGTATAAAAGCATGCACACACATGCACATATATGTGCACACACATACAGTATTGCCCCCTTATCCTCGGGGGATAAGTTCCAAGACTCCTGGTGGATACTTGAAACAGCAGATAGTACCAAACCTTGTATACACTATGTTTTTTTCCTACACATACATATAATAAAGCTTGATTTACAAATTAGGCACAGTAAAAGATTAACAATAACAACTAATAATAAAATAGAACAATTATAATAACATACTGTAATAAAAGTTATATGAACATGGTCTCTCTCTCTCTCTCAAAATCTTATTGTATTGTACTCACTCTTCCTATGATGATGTGAGATGATACAATGCCTACATGATGAGATGAATTAAGATGAATGATGTAAGCATTGTGACATAACATTAAGCTAATATAAGGATTACTTGCACACGAGCACTGCAATATTGTGACAGTCAATCTGATAACTGAGAAGGCTACTAAGTAACTCATGGGTAAGGATATGTTGGACAAAGAATGATTCATTTGTCCCAGGTAGGAAGGAGCAAAAACAGCATGCAAGTTAAAACTTACAAATTATTTATTTTTGGAATTTTCCATTTAGTATCTTCAGACCATGGGTGACCGTGAGTAACTGAAACCATGGAAAGCGAAACTATGGATAAGGAAGGACTACTATACACAAACATACTTGTCCAAAACTCTGTATTTGTCTTTTAGGATATACCTTTGTGTTCAGTGTTCATGCCAAGACTAAGTCAGAGATAAAGGTAACTAATACTCACATCACCCAACTTAAGGCAGGTACCCAGGCTGTGAATGACATCCTCTGCCAAGTCTGAGTGGTCTGAGTCCCACACCAGTCCAATCGTGATAATCTGTGGAGCATTCATCAACACACGGCGAATCCGAATCCTCTCTCCACAGTTGCTCTGAAATACATATATAAGGCTAGTCTGACATGTTTCCCACTGGCTCTGTCTCAATTCCCCTAATCCCGGGGTTCTCCCCACTCCAGAATCCACCCCTGACTTATCTCACCGGACAGTTTCGCAGATCCCCCATGGTGCTGGCATTCTGTAGCAGCTCACCAAACATGCTTGGGGACGGTTTTTCTCGTCTTTCCAGCATACAAATAGCCTGATTGCTTCAAGGTGGGAAAATAAAGGGAGATGATGGTATGCGCTACACAGAGTTATAGCAAATCAAATAAGTCATTCATGAAAACTCCTAATTCATAAGTTTGACCTTCTTTCTCTGTCCACAATACCTGTCCTGACCAGCCTCAGTGTCCCCAAAACACAGTGAGAACCTCTCCCTGTCCCAAAATCCAAAGCTCATAGACTCCCCATTCCTCCTCCTACTTTGTTGGCCAGAGGTGAGTATAAGAAAAGGGGAAGGATAGGAGAGAATAGAAGGAGAACAAAGGTTATTTTAAAATTACTGTTCTGAGTTCTCACAATATAGCATAGACTCAGCAATAAGGATATAAGCTATTTGGATGCCTTTAGTTAAAACCCAATCAATGGAAGGGGTGCCTAAGAGAATCCTGTAAAACTTACCAAAGGGAAGTGGTAGAGATGTAATGCACCATCTGGATGAAAGGCAGCGGATCAGAAGTGGCACCACAGCTAGTACATACACACTGAGCCCAGGGAGAAAGAAACAAAAGCAAACAGTCATAGTCATTAACTGTTCTGACACTTATTTGATGCCCCACATCCCAGGATTAAGTGTCCTTGAAGAAAAGGTCTAAAAAAGTGAAGGGATAGAAGTAAGGTTCACCTGCTCAAACAGTGTCATTGCAAATTTCTGGTGGGAGATGCAGTGTTGGGCAGTACATATATCCTCTTTGGTTTCATCAGCAATGTGGAAGTGTATTCTCATCAGCAGGTTTTCCTAAGAGGGAAAGGACAAAAGGAGTATATCAACAATACTTAACAGATAAATGTGCAAATTGGTTGGCAGTTTACTTAGAGAAATAGCTATCCTCCTAGATGGGAGGAATATCTCTGATTTTTTTTTTACCTCTTTTATTTGAAATAACGATAAATTTTCAGTAAGTTTCAAAAAAAAAAATTGTACAGGAGGCCGAGGTACCCTTTACCCAGTTTCCTCCAAAGGTAATAATTTGTATAGCTATAGTGCAATATCCAAACCAGAAAATGATCATCAATACAATCCAGTTTATTCAGGTTTCACTGGTTTTATATACACTCATTTGTGTTTCTGTGTAGTTCCATACAATTTTATCATACGTATAGAGTCATGTAACCACCACCACAATCAAGATATAAAACTATTCCATCGCAAGGCCCCCTCATGTTATCCCTTTATAGTTTTACCAACCCAATTCCAACCCTAGCTCCTAGCAACCACTAATCTGTTCTCCAATCTCTATAATTTTATTATTTCCAAAATGTTACATAAATGGGATCACATAATATATAACCTTTTGACATTGTGTTTTTTACTCAGCATAATTCCCTTTAGATCTAATCAAATTGCTGCATAAATCAAGAGTTCACTCCTTTTTACTGCTGCATAGTAGTCCATAGTATGGAAGTACTACAGTTTGTTTCACCATTTACCCATAAAAGGCATTTGAGTTGTTTCTAATTTGGGGCTATTACGAAAA
The DNA here is from genome assembly GCA_028627145.1 of Eidolon dupreanum. Taxonomy (NCBI): domain Eukaryota; kingdom Metazoa; phylum Chordata; class Mammalia; order Chiroptera; family Pteropodidae; genus Eidolon; species Eidolon dupreanum. The sequence goes on from CM053506.1 coordinate 43,183,579, forward strand.
AAGCTTCTATGAATATTAATGTACATGTTTTCATATGAACATAAATTTTCATTTCTCTGGGATACAGGTCCAGAAATGCAACTGCTGAATCACATGGTAGTTTACAGGTTTAGTTTTTTGAGAACTGCCAAACTTTTCCAAAGAAGCTTTACTATTTTACAATCCCACCAGAAGCATATCAGTGATCCAGTTTCTCAGGAGTGACTCCAATTTTGGCCTACATTTTACTCTGTAATGGGATATATATCACTCTCCAATTTTTAATAGATGCACGGAGAGTCTTTTGAAGGTTAATGGATAGAACCCAGAGTTCAGAGGAGTTAGGGTCTGCTACTAAAAGTTACTGGGAGAAACACAGGTATCTATACAGCATTTTACACTTGTGCTAGGAACTCAAGTTATTCTCTGTTTATCTTTAGTAATGCAGGAGTTCTCAAAGTATGGTCCCCAAACCAGTAGCATCAGTATTAGTATCACCTGGGAACTTGTCAGAGAGACATTCTTGAGCTCTACTACAGACCTACAGAATCAGAAACTCAAGGGAGTAGGGCCCAAAAATTTGTATTTTAATGAGCCCTGTCTCCTCTGAAGGTGACAGCCACTGTTTTACGCAGTGACAAAGCACAAAATTACCCTGAACCTGAAGGAGTTAGATTAAACCCACTATGCAATTTACAGAGCATTAGCAGAGATACCTTAGAGCTCTGAGAAAGTAGGGAAATTCCTAGTTCTAACTGGAGAGACAAGTTTAGATAGAGGGGCACAGTAAATAACCACAGGAGAGCAGCCAGTATTTGATGGAGACCATCAACAGTCCCACCCCATATCAAAGTGGGCCAGAGGCCAGCACTTACAAAGCACTCTGCAGCATCATCCATAATTCCAAGCTGGAAACGCTGTTCATCCTGGAAAGTCTTTGCCAGAGCACTGCGGAGAGTGTCAGATGGAAGCACTTTTTCACTACTACACTGAAACTGGTTAAAGATTCCCTGTAGGGAAGAGGTTAGAGAAGGGGAAAAGCACAATGCTGTTATTAAGCTTTTACATATCTCTGTCATGCTATCATCTCCATGCTCATATGAACCAAATGTACTTCCTACTTGTTGATAAGCTTGCAGTTAGTAATAAAAACTTAAAAAAAATTAAATTAAATAAAACAAAAAATCAAGAATTAGAATAAATGGCACAATCCTGTGCCAGTAAGAATAAGGACCCCTTACTCTTCTGAATGTGATACCATCAAGGACACATTTACAAGAGAACACTGTCGTGAATTAATGTAATGCAGTCACCTCATTTCCTCTGATATAGATAAAGGTCTACAGTAAATAAAGATAAATTACATGTAAATGGATTGGCAAATTATTCTCTAGGGGCTGATTCTATGAAACTTGGCCCCTTCTTTTAAATTGTTTTACCTAATATAAAATTACCCGAGTACAAAGAATAATATAACAAACATCTACATGTATAACACTGAGAAATAAACATTCCATCATTTTTACTACCAATCTACAGATAAAGCTAAAGTCGCATTTAAGACCACCTACTCTCTATCAGCCACTCAGTGATGAGTTTGTTGCATGATCTTCTGTTTTTAATACTTTTACATAGACGTATACACACACACACACACACTGTGTATCATTTAGGAATATGTATACTCACATACATTTATGTGTGTGTATTTTTTGTTTATGTACAAAGTATCACAATTTTACTTTTTAAAAAAATTCAGCACTGATTTTTGAGATCTACCCATAACGATATATATTATATATATATCAAGTGACATCTTATGAGCTTCACGTCAGTTGATGTTTACATGCCCTGTTATTACAATGAAGACATGGGAGCACTTCTTTTTACCACATTCTTCTAAGACCAAGTTAAGGTAAAGAGGGAACATGCAGAGTAGTTCCTAAGACATCTAAGAAAACATGAGGGTAAAATCTCCCTTCTTGGGATTAAACTCTTAAACTTCATGGGAAAGTACTTGGATAAATAGAAGAGAAGCACAGGCTATTTGGAACACTAGAAATTAGAAAAGCAAGACCAGCAGAAAGACACATTTAAAAGCCTGCTGAAGTGTCAGATAGAGACTTAACATCTGAAGGCAACACAGCAAGTCTTCCTTTTGTAGATCCCTAAGACAGCTACTTAAGAACCTTGATCTTCTCCATTTGAAAAAAGACTGATTTCTTTCTAAAATAGTATCCTATTCCTCATTGTTGTACATACAAATAAATCTGTTTTTGCATTAATACACACACACACACACGCGCGCGCACACACACACACACACGGTTTATCCCTTTACCATGCTGTGTAGTTTGTTATCGGGTGACTATGACACATCTATTTATCCATTTCTTTACTCAAGAGACAATTTGGCAATCTCCAATTTTTTGCTATTATAAATTGGCTATGCCAACTTATACTTCCACCACTACACGAAAATAAATTTTCCCATACTTTTGTCAGCAATTAATACAATCAGACTGGTTAATTTCAGTCTATCTAACTATATTTAGTTTTTCTAGGTCTTTTGTGAGTATTACTGTGGTAAATAACTTATTCCAGTCTTCTGGTGTTTTTTCTGTGCACCAGTTTATTTTGGTGTAATTAAATGTATCCCCTCCACATTTACCTACATCTGAAACAATGATGAATGTGATGTCCAGAGAACGGAAACAGAGTGGCAACAAGTGGCACCTGGCTTAATAAGTCCTTCTCAAGTGGTACTGGACTTTTCCCACAGAGACTAGAATGTACTCCTTGACAGTACATGGCCCAGATCCTCACTAAACCATCCAGATAAACAACTCACTCAACAATGAATGACATATCAATATGCCAAAGAATGGAACAGGCCTGAAATTCTTGTTAGTAATTTCTTCATAAAAAAAAAAATCTCAGGGTTATTTTTCAGACTTACTAATGAGACCAGAAATGAGACCATTTTATACACCTACCTATGTGATCTAAGAAGGCCCCACCAACCTAGAATGGTCAATTCTTTGTCCTTATATTATTTGACCTATCAGAATTTCATCCCTCATTCCCTTCAGGTGTTCCAAATAGTACCTTCTCAATATAGTATTTCCTAATCACCCATTTAAATTTGCAAACTCCACCCCCACTTCCCCAATCTCCTACTCTTGCTTGTTTTATTTTTCCCTATGGCACTTATTACCATCTGTCATAACATGTATTTTATTTATTTATCGTCTGACTACACTCACTAGAACATAAGTATGAGGACAGAAATTACTGTCCTTTAATTCCCTCTTATACTCCCAGCACCTTGAAAGGTACTGGCATACAGAGGGCAACCAAGAACTAGTTTCAAATAAATGAATGAATGAACAAATCAATCAATCGATCATGTGCTATAGATAGATCTTATTAAGAGAAGATATTATTAAGTCCCCTCTCTCTTTTTTAAATAGATAAAGAATTCTCTAGAAAAGTAAAATTTTTTTAAGGTAATATAAACAGTGCAAAATAGGACTAAACCTTGTTCTGTGTATTTCAAGTTGAAACTGTTTTCCTCATTCAACTCTCTATGCTCTTACTAACATCATTCCTCCTTATACACATTGAACATCCATCCCTATAGCAACTCAAGAATAATTTACTGTATAACCCACTATTATTTCCCTTCAGATGATTTCAATATGATATGGAGGAAGTAGTACCAGCAATACATATTTAGTATTATTTAATAAGCTAGGAGCTGGGAAGGAATCCTATTATAATTACTCCAAGTCCTTTTGGATTAGCCTAGAAAATTTTCACAAGTCTATTCTAAGATCAGGTGAAGGCAGGGCAGGACCTTCCATTATTTGTTGCTGGAAGTAGAAGAATGTCTATTTGTGACCGCTTAAACTAGACCAAAACACTCCCAGAGGGCAACTGGATATCTATCTGCCAAGTGACCTATGGGATTTTGAAACTGGAGGAATATGGAGAAACAAAGGAAAATGAAGGTGGGAAAAAGAGCGGTGACTACTTCTACAAATAAATGATGGTCTGACCATTTGATGATTTGCTGAAAGAAAGTCACCTCAGCATGGCAAAACTTAGTAACCATTATCATATTCCAACCTGCTGCTCTTCTGAATTGCTAATGGTAAGACATTACATTACTGCTGACAAAGACTGAATGGATGAGGTTTGATTCTTTGTTCAGAGTTCAAAGCTGGCCTCAAAATAAACCAATAGGATATTAGTTCCAGAATAGTTCTGTACAAATATGACATCTGCAAACTATAGCCCCTTTAGTCTTTTTCAATTGGATTTCCTCGAGAAGCCCTACTCATCTAAGGCATCAACAGTTCCTAGTGAATTAACTTCTCTCCCACGTATAGCACTAGTTATGTTACCATTCTATAGAAAATTCAGAAAATAGTCACTCAAATCACTTTCTGTGTTCTGCAGTTCAGAAGATCCTGTTTGAGAAAGGACAGGGCTCCACTGAGAGATGGCATAGAGTGATAACTAAGAGCATGGACTCTGGAACCAGACTATATGGATTCAAAATCCCAGCCCTGTTACTTACCATCTATATGAACTTGGACAAGTTATTTTACTTCTCTAGGCTTTAGTTTCCTCTTTTAAAAGAGAATTAATAATAGTATATACCTCTTCAGGTTATTTAAGGATTAAATAAGTTATCTCTATCTCTATCTACCTACCTACCTACCTATCCATCTATCCCTTAGACTAATGCCTGGAAACATGATAAGTGCTATCTAAATGTTAGCTACTATATTATTATATTATTATAATTATAATTATAATTATAATTATTATTATTATTATTATTGAGTCACTTTAGGTTACTAAGAAGCCTGCCTGCCATTGATTCATGCTGAAGATGGGCTTTGATTCAGAAATGCTTCTACCTTGAGCTACCTCCCAGTCTCTGAGATCTGGGTAAGAAGGACTAAAAAGTCTATTCTGTTGCCCCTATTCAAGGGAGGCAGATCTCCCATAACCTAGATAAGAAGGGTTTCAGCACAGAAAGGAAAAGACCTAAAATAAGAGCTCTGTCTACACCTACAGTGGATATGCAACAACAGATCTGGCTCTTGTGTTCAGTGGCATCAACATCGCCATGCTATACTTGTTTCTCACCTCTTGATTACAAGCATCTTTCTTCATACACACTGAGTTCTGAATGCATGCAGAACGCCTTCTGACTGCATCTTCTTAATTTTCTTATTTTAATTATTGATATCAGTCTTACTCTGCTATTGTTAGGAAGAAGCGAGTATATCAGGGATGAAATGAAGCAGCCTGAGCCCGCTTAGCATGCATCTGTAAAGCTGCAACTCTGGAACAAGCTGCAGCACAAAGCCCCTCTGTTAGGGCAGCACACTAACCCCTGTGTGTCCCTCTCAGATGAGCACAGGGCTGGAACGGGCCTCCTCCTGTTCCCTTTTTCACCCTCCTCCCACCTTTCCCAGAGGGAGATCCTGTTCACACGAAAGAAAGCCAAGAACATTTAGTTCAGCAGTAAGAACAGGTGGTAGCACCAATAAGGAACAAAAACTGGTATTCTTCCAATTGCTGAGTTCTATGGCACAGAGGAAGAAGGGCAGGAAGAATGAAATCCTAGGAATTTTTCCCTGTGGGGTCCCTGATGGTTTCAATTCAATAAACAGAGAAAAACCCACCTTTGAGGTTTCTCTCTGTTCTTCTTTACTGGGTGAAACCAAATAGGTCTTCCTTTTCATTCGCAGGAAAAGGCAAACTACTTTTTGTCTGTTAACTATTTTCTTGGATGTAGTACAAAAGCAACAAGATTTTAATGACTAAAAGCAGGTGCTTCCCCACCCATCTCTCTTGGATCAAGTAGCAAACAATTCTACCCACATGAGCACATAATTATTTAGATTAGCAAAAACCATGTAAATAAGAGAGAAGTGCCATAAAGACAGAAAGCCTTTGTGCTTTAGCATCTACAAATGCAGCTGTTGCTTAAGTTTTGTTTCCCCCACCCCCGAAAACACAGACTTTTATCTTTAGGCAGGGAACATCTGTTTATTTCTCTCAGGATTTCCCAGCCTTGCATCTAAAAGGAGTCACGAGTAGAGATGATGGGGGTCAAGGAGAAAGGCTGTCACTAAATTTGATGCTTTATGGGCCCGAGGTTTTGGAAAGTGCCACTGTTAGTAGTCCAACTCATCCTGAGAGGTGTCAGTGATACCCTCTGCAAAGGCATGATGTACTTTATGCACCACTATATTCAATTCTTAGGGTATCTCTTCTTAATCTGAGCTTCCCAAATCTCTCATCATTTTGGCTCTCATAATGTACTTTTCTCTATACTTCCCAGAAATTATAGACCTAAATAAATCATAAACCTAAATGTGGCCAATGGAGCCTGTTTATAAACATAACCCTCTGAAAGGAAGATAAAGGAGCTAATCCTAATGACTACTGAAAAAGAGAATTTTCCCACTAGTTTTGTGTGTTCAAAAGAATGTTAAATGTTCTCTTTCAAGAGGGGAAAGAATATATAACTTTACCATCTTGGCACCCAAAACAATATTGTCTTTTTAACATTTTATTACAGAAAGTTTCAAACATATAAGGGTAACAAAATAGCACAATAAACTACCATGTACATATCATCCGTCTTCAACAATTATCAACTAGTGGCCAATCACGTTTCATATATACTACCCACTCACTTATTCCACTCCCAGATGATCTTGAAGTAAATGCCAGGTAGTATTCATCCATAAATATTTAAGAATATCCCTCTAAAAGCTAGGAACTCTTTTTTGTTTAAAACAATATTGTTACTACACATAGAAAAAGGTGATAATAATTTCTTAAAATCACCAAATATCCAGTCAGTTTAATAGGAACTCTTGCTCCAACTTTGGAGAAGGCAGAAAACAGCTAGCTAGTTTCTCTTCTTGGATTCTTTAACCTTATGTCTAAAATAGCTACCTCTGAACTTCCTGATTAAAAAGTTACTGCATATGCTCTATCGGGTCTCTTTAAATTAAATTCAGTTATCGATGCCATATCTCCCCATGAGTTTAGGGCTTTTTTTGCACCCAGTCCATAATCTGATACTTTGAACTTGCAGTGATAAAGTTAAAGACCATCATAAGCTACCTATCATACCATTCTTGCTACCTATAAAAACCAGACACACACTCACATACACACAAAGACATAGACACAGGTAGAGAGAAATACTAAGACTTCAAGATACTGAACAGAGTTGCACAGAGAGAAAGGCCAGGTTCACCAGAGAATGGTATTGCTTTTAGCTGGACATCAAAAACTAATGCAGAGATTTTATAAAACATAATAACCAGCTGATTTTTGCCAAGATCAAAAATGTAGGACCTTATGGATTACCAACAGTATTCAAATCAAATTTGGAGAATCAATACCATAACTACTTAACCCACAAGAGGAAATGAAAAGGGACACCCTTCTGAGTCACAAAGATTTTGAGGTTTTGTAAGTTTTGAGTTCTGCCATACATTCTGGAAAGGAAAGAATCATGATGATCTACTTTACTTTTCCTTGTAGTCATACCCCTCTATTTGATTATTATGTAAAATTCTGAACTCCAAATTTTAAAAAGGCTAGGAGACTCAGATTTATACTATTTATGTTATGTCAGTGGTTAAATTGGTTGACAATATTCAGGTACAGTCTACTAGGACTTTAAGACTAAAAAATCTTAACCAAAAGACCAAACAGATATGCTTGTATACCGTAGCTAAACAAAACAAAGAATTCAAGTCAGTGATATGTGCATTAGACATAAGGACATATCATCTTTATGTGAGGGCTGTTTATTATTAGCTAAAATTTCCAGAGAGCATACTAGAAATCTAATTTCTTGGTTTAAAAAGTCAGTCCAGGAAAACGGATTTACTCTTCTCTGATACTGGCTGTGACTACAGGACAACAAAAAACCTTTCATTCTCATAATCTTAAAAAGATAAAGAAAAAGAAAAAAAAGACTGAATTGATATGAGTGATGAGTAATTTCTTACACTCCTTTCCCACCTTCGTGTCAGTCAACAGCGGAACACACTTTTCTGTCCCTTCAGAACAGTCTTACTGCTCTGCAGATACAGACTTACATTCCAGGACACCTTAAATACAAAAACCTATTTGCTTCCACTTACCCCACCACTACCACCATTACTTCCTGGCTTTTATGCCTTGCACAAGCATTTTTAAAAGAAAAATCACAAATTGAGAAGATTTGTTGAATTTAATTAATCAGTGCAGCATTCTTCTTTGCCTCTAACAAAAAACACTCTGTCCTACATCCTGGCACTGCAAAGCCTCTATTACAATCCCTGGAAGGAGAACAAAATCTTTGTGGCATACTAAGTACAGAGGACGGATTTCCTCCCCTGGACAGAGATAAATAAATAAGCCAACACCAAAATAAAGTCATACCCTGGGGGCTGAGGGTGTAAGAGTAGATCCAATATGAATAATAAATAAGAGCTCTGGGTTACAAGGCATGATAAAAGGTTAGGTAAGGAAAAATCTTTTAGTAATGCTAGATGGAAATAAATTTGGGGTTTTAGAAGGGACAGGGTAACTAGCACATAAATTTCTTCTACTTGCTGAGTCAGAGCTGAAAGTTATTGTAGTTCAAAGCAAGGAGAAGGAATACTGACACAAATTCTTATTAATGGAAGCCATTATTAATAATTCTCATGCAAGATTTTGAGGCTGAAATTACTTTAGGAACTTAGTATCAAGTAACACAGAAACAAAACCCACTACATTTTGTACGACCAAAAGAAATAGATTATCATAAGTATCGACGAAAACCTACCAAAAAGCAATTATAAACACTGGATAGATACATTTACGATGGTACCTGGTGAACATCACAAAGCACGGGAATGTTGGCAAACATTCATAAAGCACACAAAAAAAATTAAAGACATGAAGCAAAAAGTGTTCACATAAAACCAATAGTAAATGCATTTTAAGGGTTGGTGCAAATAAAGTAAAAAACTGGAGAAAAAGCAGGGATAAATATCTTTCAGCCATACTTGGAAGGGCAAATCCTTCATCCAAACATCAAATTAAGGGAAAGTTGTCTAGCTTCTGATTCATAGGAATGCGATTGTTTCTTTTTGTCCTTAATAGTGAGTTCTAGACCTAAACAATTATGCTCCAACATAAAGAATTTGTACTTCATAGAACTGGCAAGTTTTTAATAGACTACTTCAAATTCAGGAATTTTGGAGTTTTTTGTTTTGAAAAAGTCTATGTAATAAGAATTTTACATATGAAACTGAGTATTAAAGAATGCAAATAGGTCATGAAGTACCAGCATAAAGAAATTCTTATTAGCCTCATCGAATATCCTCTAATTTTGAAATAGGAGGCAGAGAAAAAAAATGAGTAAAAAATATATAAAATCACACCCACTGAGAAAAAAATAAATAGAATAAAATCCATACTGGGACACCCCAAAGTTAACCTGTAACTTAACCACAGGATACAAGATAACTCCTCTGAGGACAGAATCTCAGGCTTTTACCCTTCCTACAGCAGATCCTTCCCACCAAATCCCCCACCCTCCCTCACACACACACACACACCTCACCTTTCCCTTACTGAATGAGGCATGAAGACCTAGATTAGCAAAGCTACAAAAAAATGAGACCAAAAGTCACAATATGAAAATCTCTGTTAAACAGGACAAGAGTAAGAGAGCATAAAAGATAAAAAGAAAAAGAAAAAGGCAAGTACCCAAAACTCCATAACTTAAATCTAAGAACTACTAAAAGAATTTATGAACCCAGAAAAGTTAGGTGTTCTTTATTATGGTCCAGGCACTGTGAGGAACACCAAGAGGGAAGACTTCCCCAAAAGTCATTCAGCCATGCCACACACTGCGAAGTCAATCAATCACATATCTAGTCAGAGGTATTATTTTAAAAACTTTGAAGAAAATAAATTTCCGAAGCAGAGTTCTGAAAGGTGGACATAGTTTGGTTTAAAGGGATATGTTATTGTTTTGTTTATTGTTATGCTATTGTTTTGGGTGCCAAGGGATCCAGGCAAAGCAAATGAAATGACATTTGTAATGTCTAAGAGAGCCATAGCAAGTACACCATCTACTATCATAGCTGAAAAATAGAGAATGCCTGGGAAAGGAAAGAAAAGGAAAAGAAAGTATAAAATTAGTTTTTTAAATATCCATAACTATGCATTTTTAAGTGACTTAAGAGATAATTAAGAGCCAATTCAAGATTTTAAGAAGGTGGTAACTTCAAAATATCACTCCAGGATACTCTTAGGTTAGAACAAATAAAATAGGAAGATAAACAGAGAGAAGCAATTCAGAGGTTTGGAAAAAAAAAGTATGCTTTTTACTAAAACAGTAGTCAAAAAAACTCATTACTAGAAATATCAAATCTGAGAGGAAGCATAAAGAGAAATAATCTCTGTGGCGGAATTCAGGCAATTTCCATTTTCTCTCTTGATACTTTAGTGTGCTTTCTAGAATGATTGCAGCACTTTTTATATTTATAATAAACATCATCATTCAAATAAAGAAGAAACATGACATATACACATACACATAGCTGAAGAATAAGAAAAAAATGCCCATGTGCCCACCACCCAACTTAAGAAATGGAAAAATTAACAATGAGTTGGAGATTCCTCAATTAATTATATCCTCCCCTGACACCTTCCAAAAGTAACTACTATCATGAATTTTGTGAAAATCATTCCCTTTTTCTCTATAGTTTTATCACATGTATATATATCTCTGAACAATGTTTAGTTTTGCCTGTTTTTGATTTGTATATAAATGGAATCATGGTTTATATAGTCTTCTGTGACTTGTTTTTTTCACCAATATGTTTTTTGTGTTTAATCCAAATTGATATATCTAACTGCAAACTATTCATTTTCACTACCATATGATATTTTACTCTGAGAATAAACCATAATTTTTTAATCCATCTTGTTATAGTTGGAATGAGTTGTTTCCATTTTTCTATAGTCACAAAAACTACTTTGAACATTCTCAAATATATCTTCTGGTATGTACGTATGTATGATGAATGTATGTATGTATATGTACAAGGAAATTTTCCACAGCATATATCTAGGAATGGACTTACTGAGTGGTAGGGTATATGTTAGTTCACTTTTACAAACGAATGTAATGACAAACTGTTTTCCTAAGTAGTGGTATCAATTTATATTTATATCAGCAATGTATATAAATTCTCATTCTATCTTTTAGGAAACATTTTTATCTGATTTTTAGATTTCTACTAATCTGAAGGGTATGATTTAATCTACATTTCTTAGATTACTAAAGAGGGTAAGCATCTTTCTCACATGCTTACAGATCATTTGGGTTCCCCATTCTGAGAAATGCCTGTTTACGTCTTTTGCCCATTTTCCTGTTAGCATATTTATCTTTTACTTATTCGTTATAGGAGTTCTCTGAAGTTTTATGCTGGATATCAATCCTTTGTTGGTTATATCCATTGCAGATATTTCCTCCCAGCTTGTAGCCTTGTGTCTTTATTCTCTTTATGGAGTCATCTGATGAACAAAAGTTCTTCAATTTTTTTGTGGTAAACGTATCGATTTTTTTGACTTTGTATTTTTCATGTCTTATTGTGGAGGAGAGGCTGTTCCAGGGCATGACCGCTGTCTGTCTCACAAGCTAGACCTGGGCCAAAACAGAGGTTGCTTTCTACAAACCCTCCTATGTCAGAATTAATGCTCCTTCTGACATAAATCAGCACCCTTCCCCTGCCACCTTCTATGTGCTGGTTCCTAGAACAGGGTGTTGTTCCGACCTGGTCAACCATGTAAAGTAATTTCCCGTACCTGGTAGCATTCATGTACTAGTACCCGTGACTACTCCCCCCAACTCTTACCCTATATAATTCATGGGCTCCTGCCAAGCCGCACAGGGATACATTTTGTACCCCTGCAGCTGCCCAAGATATACCTCATATTTAAATTTCTCTTAATAAATTCTATTAATTCCTAGACTGGAGTGGCCAGGCTCTTTCTTTGGTCTTTCACTGCTCTCCACTTATGGAGGCAGATTTTCAGTCTCAGGGATTTTCCCTGGGTCTGCATGTACTAACACTTATTTAATAAACCCTCTCTATCCTTGAGGTCATGTAATTCACTCATATTTTCTTCCAAAACTAAAAATTTTTCCTTTCACATTTTAGTCCTTAATTCATCTAAAATTCTTAATTTTGATATATAATAGAGAATCTAATTTTTTTTCTATATGGATAACCAATTATCTAAGCACCATTTACTAAAAAGTCCATTTTCTCCTTTGATTCACAGGGCAAGGAGCAAGTTTCCATATGTCTACTTCTGAACTCTTGATTTTGTTCCATTGGTTTATTAGTCATACTGTGTTGATAGCACATTGTCTTAATGAATACAGTTTTATAAGTCTTGATATCTGATAAAATATGATAGTCATTAGTACTATTTGCCAAATATTCCTGGTTCTTCTTTCTCCCAAGGATTATGATAGAATCACACTTCCTGGCCTCCTTGTGATTCACTAAAGTCATATGGTTAGCTCTGGTCAATAAGTTGTAACCAGAAGTGACCTATTGAGCATTTAACTGCTTGTGCAAAACCCTCCAGAGTTCTTGTTACCTTTGGCTTAGGGACTAGTAATATTACCTTGGTTTGTAGCTTTGGCGCCTGAGTTCCTGAGTGACTATAATCTGTAGGGTTTTCCTATTAACCTGCAGTGGACAAGTAGTAACATGAATGAGAAATAAATCTTTTGTACATTTATCACTGAGATTTTAGTTTGTTACCACAACATAACAGCCTACTCTGACTGATATACAAGGCAAGTCGCTCATTTGTTATTATTTTTCAAGAGTGTCCTGTCTATTCTTCACTGTCATATGTATTTCACAATTAAATGTTCTCAACTTCCAAGAAAAGCCTGCTGGACAGAGTGTACATTAGTACCACCATATTGAAAAACATGTGGAAATATTGAGAAACAGTTGGCATTATCTAAAAAAGTTGAAGATATACATAACCTAAGATCCATGAATTCCATTCCTGGCATGTATGCAAAAGAAATGTGTACACAGATGTAGATGTATACAAGAACGTTCTTGGCAATATCATTCATAAAAAAATCAAAAACTGGAAATAATCCAAATGACTACCAGAAGAAGAAAGGATAAACAAACAATGGTTTATTGTGTATAATAAAGTACCATATAAGAATGAAAATGAACAAACTCAACCTACACACAAAAACATGATGATCTTATAAATATATTGCTGAGCTAAATAAGACACATAGACATACAAATTTGTAAAGACCAATTTCACTTACAGTTTCAAAAACAGGTAATTTTTAAATTAGATTGTTTAAGAATGGATACATAGGTAGTACAACTACCAGATAAAACAAGGAAATGATAACCGCAAACATTAGGCAAGTGGATACCCCAGGGAGAAAGAAGATGTGATTGAGAAAGAAGGGAGGAAGAATGTTTTTGGCGATATTGTATTTCAACCTAAAAAGTTGTTTCAAGGATGTTCTTTATGATTATGCATCATACTAAATCTCTGTTGGGAGTTTTACATAAATGTCTTACATCTTTTTTGTTAGATTTCTTCATATCTACTTTATGTACTCTGTTGCTATCATAAAGGCTCTTTTTAAATTGCATTTCTGTTATTTGCCAGTATATAGAAATGCAATTGAATGTTATATCTTGTTCTTATAAACAACGACCTGCTAAATTCTCTTACTGATTCTACTGATGAATCAGTGGATTCTTTGGGATTTTTTAAATAGCCAATCACATCATCTGTAAATAATGACAACTTTCTTTCTTTCTAATATTTATCTTTCCATTGTTTTTCTTGCCTTATACTGACTAGAAGCTGATTCAATGGTGATTTATATTATTTTCATGTTCTATATTTAATGTAGGGAACAAAAGAGACATCCCAGGTGCTAATGATCCATCCAGGTTTACTCCTCCATACACTTATCATTTCTTCTCCACTCTCAGAAAATAAGGGCCTCCAGTCTCAAAAAAAACTATCTCTTAGAAACGATGGTTATTCTATCTATTCTAACAATTAAAATTTCTGTTATTAGAACCCAGTTCGGCTTATCCATACTGTCAAAATAATACATCTGCATTATAAATCTATTTAAAAGTTTCAAATTAAGTGCATAATTAAAAGAATAAAAACTATGTCATCCAAAACATCAAGTATGTGCAAACCAAAGCCTAATTATTTAACATATAGCACATATGGACTGAAAAGCTCTTCAGCAGGAAAAAATTCAAATTTTTAACATACTCTCAATATAACAAAAGAGGCAATGAAGGAAAAGAAATCTCATGAATAGATCAGGCAGTGACATCCTCAAAATAATGAAGACCCAAAATATAGCATTTGATCCCCTGAACACATTTACCTATCTATCATAAGCAATTGCTTCTCTGAAAGAGTCCCAAGGTATATTCTCAGCCCCTATGGATTGAAAAACAACTTCCTTTCTGTACTTGGGTATCTCAGAAGGTGTCCCATAAAGTCTGGTAGTTGCTTTTCTTCCTCTCTCTGGCTTATATAATGATACTGATTTATACTAGAGTAATAATTTGTCCCTCTGGAAAATCAAACATAACAAGAGGGTGACAGCCAGTTTTCCCGAATCCCATCAGTGTCAATGAAGAGTATGGCACAGCCCTGACTAATCAAAGGCACATCAGGGGTGATAAAAATTCTATCATCCCTTCCTAGTACTGATAAGAGTTTCCATGTTCAGAGATTCTTCTATCAGAGATTTCTTCAGGTTTCAAATCTCTCTAGCAAGTATCTTGCCTTGATTTTTTTGTTTTCATGCCATGAACTGAACTTCCCTTTGACTTTGACCAAAGGACCACTATATTTCTGCTTATCTAAAATTAGATATTTAATATCAATGTACCTTTCAGAAAATCAAGCCAAATGCTCTTTTGGATAGACTGCCGTCTGAATGAGAATAGTAAGCAAGAAATCTTACAACCTGTAAAAAATTTGTTTAAAATGTCATACTTAAACTCCCCAATTAATCAATAACTTATATTCTTTATTTTGCTAAAAGTTACAATGGTTCCAAACAAAGGGTGGAGAAAAAAAGATGTTTGTGAGCCAAGTAGCAAAAAGTTAAGACACAATTATCTCTTTCTAAAGATATCCGCCCATCATGGACTTAAAACTTAAAAACTCATGCTTGCCAAAAGTTGTTTTGAGTCAGTTGTTGCAAAATAATCAATATTACTGGGAAATTCTCCTGGAATTTTTGGTCACAATTCCTACTCTAAGGTGTAAAAAAGCAACTATAACATATAATCATCACATTCAAGTATCCCTCCGACAAACTAAGAATTTAGACTTCATGAGATTGAAAAATGACTCTGGAAGCTTACTCAGAACTCAAGTAGACTCATCCAACCACAAATAATCCATTATATATCTGGATCAACAAAACATGGAGAAGCTACATGTTGGAAAAGAGAGAAAGCAATGGAGAATGGGCTCCTTATACATTCTAGTTCTTCCTCTTTAGCAGCATACCTAAAATCTCTGAGTCAGAAATCTGTCACTTTAGGCTATTTTCTTTGTTTCTAAATGAATCTTCAGTTTCATTTTATTCAGAAATGAAAAACTGGGAGTCGGACAATGGGGTAGAGAACTGGTATTAAGAATCTACTAAATGTGGTAATTGGAAACATGAGGGAATGGGAAAATGGGAAAATTTTAATACTGGCTTTTCTGAATAAGAAGAATTTGCAGCTATATTTAACTTTAACAGACAATAGTTAATTCCATTAAGAAAACTTCAGTTGTTTATGCTGTCAAAATGAAAACTTAGAATTATTTTCAGGTAAACATTCAGTCTAAACATATCTGACTATTGTCCTATCACATTCAATAAAGCTGTATGGGCAAAAAGATTCAGAAAAACAGACTACTCAAGCAAAGGAGTAATTCTTTGAAGCAAGAAAAACTAATTATATTCATCCTTTGCGCTAAACCACAGACAGATAAATTAGTAACAAATTCTTTAGCATCACCCTGATTAATCAAAAACCTAAACATTGGTCATTTGGCAACCTAATGGTAGTGAGAAGAAACAAATTTGAAGTGCTTACCTTGAGAGCACAAAAGATGCAGGAATCTCCCATGCACTTGTGAGTTGTCAGCTGCCTAAAGCTACGTCGGAAGATATCCAAGTGCCATAATACCTGGCAATAAAAAAACAAAAAAATACTTCATTACTGTATAAAAAGCCACCGTTTAAGTTCAAGCAAACATAAATAATGATTGAAGAAATCTTTATTCCCAAGAGGAAAGCTCATTCTAATATATTAAATGTCAAAAAAAGTGAGGAGGTATCTAACAAGAGGGACAGATGACCATATTCTGGAAAAGACATTAATTTGAACATGAAGGAAGGACACAGAGAAAATACGGTATGATATACATCAAGTGGGATCCTAAAGAAGAAATTTATGAGTTAATAGCTACAGAATAGGATTTAAGTTTACACAAGAAAAGCAAGATGTTTTAAAACATATTTAGAAGCTTGAATTGTAGTGTGGAATTTTGTCTTTGTTAGATTTCTCAATTTTTGGAGTCGTGACCTCCTTAAGTGAACATATTAAAAATAAAGGTGATATCCCAATTAAAAATGGGTAAAGGACGTAGGCATTTCTTCAAAGAGAACATTCAGCCAAGAGACATATAAAAATGTTCAATATCACTAAACATCAGAGAAAGGCAAATTAAAACCACAATGAGATATCACCTCACATCTGTCAGAATGGCTATCATCAATAAATCAACAAACAACAAGTGTTGGCAAGGATGTGGAGAAAAGGAACTCTCATGCACTGTTGGTGGGATTGCAAATTGGTATAACCACTATGGAAAACAGTTTGGGATTTCCTCAAAAATTAAAAATAGATTTCCTCAAAAATTAAAAATAGAACTCCCTTATGACCCAGCAATTCCACTTCTGGGTTCTTATCCAAAGAAAATCAAAACACAAATTTGAAGATACATGCACTATGGTCATGCAGCACTATTTACAATAGCCCAGATTTGGAAGAAACCTAAGTGTCCATTTAACACATATACGATGGACTATATTACCCAGTCATAAAAAAATAAAACCTTACTATTTGCAACAACATGGATGAGCCTAAAGGGTACTATGCTAAGTGAAGTAAATCAGATAGAGAAAGACAAATACTACATGACTTTACTTATATGTGGATTCTAAGAAACAAAATAAACGAACAAACAAAATGAAAACATTCATAGATTCAAAGAACAAACCGGTGATTGCCAGATGGGAGCGGAGGTTGGGGGTCTGGGTGAAAAAGGTGAAGGAATTAAGAAGTACATATTGGTAGTTACAAAATAGTCATGGAGATGTAAAGTACAGCATAGAGAATATAGTCAGTGATACTCTAATAACTATGTATAATGCCAGGTAGGTACTAGACTAATCGGGAGGATCACTTTGTAAATTATATAAACATCTAACCACCACACTGTACAACTGAAACTAATATAAAATAATACGAAGATCAACTCTAATTTAAAAATTTCAAAAATTTTAAATAAAAAGTAAAGAAATAAAGGTGATATCAACAATGATAAATCATGTCCATAGTGTGTAACCTTGATATGAAGTGCTGAAAATGGCACTTTACTTTTATGGTCTTCCTCTCAAAAACCCATAACTACAGTCTAATCATGAGGAAAACATCAGACAAGTTCCAATAGTGGGACAGCCTACAAAATATTTGACTATTACTCCTCAAAATTGTCAAGATCATCAAAAACAAGGGAATTTTGAGAAACTTTCATGGCCAAGAGGAGTCTAAGGAAACATAACTAATAGATGTAAATGTGGTATCCTGGATAGAATCCTGGGATAGAAAAAGATATAGGTAAAAACTAAGGAAATCTGAATAAACTATGGACTTTAGTTAAAAAAGAAATGGTGTAATACATAGATTAATGCCTTAGGAAGCTTCTCTTGCCTGGAAAACAATTAAATGGCACCATATTTGAAAAGGCACTACACTTCTGGAGCCCCAAATCACAGCACACCTTTTTATAACAAATATAATGGGTTCCATACATCTGTGGTGAACATAACTTTCATAACAAAATTTCATTTCATAATTGTTTTCAACTGTACCATGATTACAGTAGGTACTCTAAAACTATCAATGACACAATATTTAAGTATGGATATAGAAATGTGTGTTTGTGTATAGTATGTATTCCATGTAGCACTGTAAATTAGAATAGAAAATCATAAATATTATTGTTTCAATTGACAGTAACAGAAGAACATAGAAACAGAATTATAACAACAGGACTATGGCCAGGAAGAAGGCAAACACAAATACATCTATATCAATACCCTTTTTGCCTGCTTCTAAATTATAAAAGTATTATTAGTTTATGCAAAGTCACTCAAAAACCTAATATGCATCACCTGGAAAAAAACCTAACCAACCCCAACCATCTGCATGAAATTTGTGGTAGTAATTAGTGAAAGTAATTAAACTCTTTCTATATAGGCTTCACAGCATAGGATATTTTAATGTTTTCAAATAAAAACTTGGAAACAAAGGGTATGAAACATTGAGTACATAAATGACCTTGACAAGATTCATGCATTATGAATGGGGAAACTGAAACACTATTATTACCTGTACAAGGGCCCAAGACTAGTCCACAGAAGGGCTAAAAGCAGAATCCAGGTCTCCTGATTCCTAAGACCAGTGTACTTTATAGTAAATACTTTGACTTGTCTTTTCTTCTCTAATTAGCAACTTACTTTCTCATTACATCTGAGGCATAAAGCTAATATTTTACCCAAGCATAATTATCTTAGGTGGCAAACTCATTTACTTTTACTCTGAAAAGCATAAAAGAAGGGAAAAGTATTACTTGAAAGTCAGGCCAAGGGGGATAAACCTAACATTCTGTGGGCCTGACTAGGCAATCAGGCAGACAGACAGGAAGCTTTGGGATTCTGAGACCACGAACGTGGTAAGTGACACCAAAAGGGAAAATTTAGAGTAGATTATCACTTTAGGGGAATTTACCTTTCACTAGCTCTGTTCGAGCATATCTGACCAGACACCAATTATGAGCTATTACAGGTGAACTCAGAGGAAGGAGATGAAGAAGTAGACAAAGACTGGACTCCATTCAGTGTGTGTGTGCTAGAAGCCTGAATATGAGACAAGAATAATATACCTGAAGGTCTTTCACTTGTGAATTTTGCTTTCTCTACTAGAGAAAAGCAACGAGGGTGATAAGACACCTTGGTCTCAAAAGGGAGAAAAAAAGGAAACAGACTTTTTAGGAAAAAAGTCAATAAACAAGTAGCAAGTAAATAATAGTAGTTATTATTTCTATTCTCATTATTAATCCCCTTTTTACAAATGAGGTAAGAGATTCATAGATAAAATAACTTGTCCAAGATCACACAGATAAACTTTAAAAAATGATCTCACACTGCTGACCTCAAACAGATACTACCAAGCATTATATTTAAAACAGTTATTAGAAATACAGCACCAGCAACTAAAAGTCAGAAAGGAAGAACTTGCCCTTACCTGCAAGGCACTGTTGAGGAAGCAACTGTTCTGCCCTGGCTCATTGCTGAGGCCTTTGCTGGGGGCTATGGAGGTTGAGCTTCGAGGTGCAAACATCCCTTGGACACTACCACGGCCCCCTGAAAAATAATTTCTCTTCCAAGACATTATTATTCAGATTCAGCCTGAAAACAAAGAGAAGGTTTTGTTTCTTTTGGGGTTTCTTTTGGAGTTTCTGTCTGAAGTCCTTAACAGTCCTTAGTAGGAAGAGAATCCAGAACTTAATGAATATATGTTGAAAGATTTTGAGTTTACAACCTTCCAAACATCAACATGTAGCTCAAGGAACACAAGTATCCTCTTAGATCCACATGACAGAGCCGTCCTCCACTTGCTCCAAACAATGCCCAAATTTTAACATGGTACAGGATTAATACAAACAGAAATCCTTGAGTACTGCTTCCTTCTATTTATCTTGAACTGCCTCCATAAAATCCTGGTGAAGTGGCTGTAATCCTCAACTCCAACAGAATCCAGGGTCAGGGCAGGATGTGTTCCTTAGGCTTGTTAACACTGCTTCTTGTAGATTAAAAATTTTTCCAACTGAAAGGAAAGGCAGACAAATAAGCAAGAATCCAACACGACACCCTTGCCTTCTATTGCCTTGTCCCATCATCCTCTGAAATAAAAACTCAAGTTCTAAGCAACTGATGTAGATTCCACAAAGCTGAGAACCTTGTTTATAACACAGGGTTGTTGTTGTTGTTGCTGATGTTTTTTAATATGCCCCAAACATCTTCTATTATTCCATCCATAATTTTAGACAGTCTCTTCTCCTCTCTTCCTCTGTGACTAGAATAGCCAGCTGTGCCAGAGAGCTTTAACAGAAGGAAAAAAATTGAAAAGCTTGCGTCACTTAATAACTCTACTGGCTTTGTGCTGTTCTGCCAAGATCAACGTTGCCTCACCTCACTATAAACTTGAAACCTTGGCAAACAATGCCAAGAAAAAAAAATAACAACAAAAAGGAGAAACCAAGAGGAGAAAAAAGGTATGAGCAGCTCTACTTTCATGGGAAACTTCTCTGAAATTTTCTAGGAGAAAGAGTTGATCTGGACAAAAATAAAAAACAAATATAAACTTTCCAAAATCAGGCTAACAAAAAAGTTACCAAGTAAGTACACACCAAACTGGGAATTGAAACATTTTCCTTTGGCTGTTGTAAGTAAAGAACTTTTTAAAGGTGTTTTATATGTTCATGGCTATGAAAGCCTCTTTAAAGGTGGGAGAGCCAAGTTATCAGTCTGGACTGTGTTCTGAGTAAAGACATCTCATCCCAGAGAAACTCTTATGGTAAGTAAACCATATGTTTTTAACATCAGTCCAAGAGAACTAAATTTCCTCTTTCTTGTTTGTATGTTATATTTTTGCCAGAAGATCAGAGAGATAATTTGGGCTATAAATCACTTAATCCTCAGATTATATCCAAGGTGCTTACAACCAGAGGCCATCCACTGACCAACATTAGTTCTCAACTAATTAAAATGCCAGCGAGGCAACAGTGAGAAATACGAAACCAAGCACCTTCCCTGGAAGGAAATGTGTCTAATTTCCAGCTTTGAACTTTCCTATAAGGCTGCCATGTCTACATAAGGAAATAATTAAGAATGTTCTGTTTCCTTCCCACCATCATATGGACCACCTAAATAAAGCAAAATTGCTGCAATATCTTAATCATTCTCTGGGAGATCACCTAGTATTTCCAGTGTGTCCAGTGGAAAAACTGAGGCACAGGAACATTAAATGGTTCCAAAAGACTGTGCTTTCTCTTCTCTAAATTCTTAGACTATTTATAATCTACACGTCACAATTAAAGTATTTGATGATACACTGTAGAATCATATCATTCTCTATTTTTATTACTCTCTATGTTTTATATGATGTCATAAATCCTAAATATGACTGTATAAAAATGAAATACTAAATAGTATTTCATTAGCACATCAGAAATGTGCTAAACACTATACTTACATTCTTTATTCAACTTTCACAACAGCCCTATAATGTAGGTATTAATAGTTCCATTTTACAGAAGAGTAAAGTGAGGCTTAAAGACATTAACTCGCCCAAATCAAGCTAGTAAGTGGCAGAGCTAGAACTGTTTGACTATGATATACTGACTTAATTATGAATTTTATTATATTAGTCCAAAAGCTCCTACCACCGTGATAGTCATAAGGAGGTACTTAACAAATACTGCCTGGTGATTAGCATGGCACCAGGAAGGATTTCATGTCTCCCACACAGACTACAAGACCCTCAGCTCTCAATACACACCCTCATACACACACACCCCACTCAAGGCCACTAAGCAATTTCCAACAAGCCATGCAGCATTCTTTCAGCTCAACTGCTGCAAAGGAATGACAAGTACCAAGCCTTCACTTTGCTCATAGCCAAAAGGACTTGGCAGGCAGGTGGGGTTTCCAGTGTCCACATTAGTAGCTTACTGAAACTCAGCCTGCCCTGTGATACACACTCCTGAGTTCAGGGAGCAAAGAGAAAAAGGTAGTAGCAGAAAAAAAGATTCTCAGGCTCTGAATGGTGGTATTATGTAGGGTAGGGCAATAAACTCTCACACTTGTTCTAGGTGTGTCAGAAACTAGAGGTGAGAGCCAGAAAGAACAAAGCCAAGAGAGGCAGTAACAAATGGTCCAAAGAAATACTCTCGACAAAATATTTCACTTAAGTTGCAGGTCTAGCACCAAACAACATAAAACTTCTCCAATGCTACCTAAAGATATATGAGAAAGTAAATTAAGAGTTCTACTATGGCTCTAACAACCTATTGAAAAGAAGAAAATGAATTCTTAAGCAATATTGAAATACTTAGGGGTAAAAGAGTATAATGTTTGTAACTTACTCATAAATAGTTCAGAAGAAAAAGAATTATAAATATAAATGTATATATGAGGTAGTGTACACACACACACACATGTGAAGACAGAGAAAGTAAGAGAGAAAATGGTAAAGCAAATAAAGATGGCAAAATGTTAACAATAGGTAAATTTGGCTGAAGGGTATATGGGAATTCTTTGTACCATCTCTTGGAACTTCTTTGTAAGTTTTAAATTATTTTTAAGTCGAAAAGGAACTGATAGCTGCAAAATAAAAATATTTAAACTATATAAAAATCACCTTGTATTGTATGTAATATTAGTGATGCAATGCAAAATCATAACTAAAATTACTAAGCTGGTAGATAATAATATCATGCCATGTGATATTGACAATCCCAAGCCAGAAAAAAAAAAAAAAGAGAAAGACAAATACAAAAGAGTATAGATATGATGACAAAATAAAATAGAAAAAAGCTTAAATATATTTCTATGAAAAGGAGACCTCAAAATACAGTATAATATCAAATCATTGTAAGGAACAAGTGAGATAGAGTAGTTGTGGTATTATAAAAATGAGGACGAGGACTAGACTTGGAGTTAGAAGAAGTGGATTCAATTTCCACATTTTAACTACTTTGTATAATCCCAAACTACTTAGGTGTCCTGAACTTTGTTTCTAGGTCTGTAAAATGGCACAAATACCTATTTCACACAGTGGTTGAGATTTAATGCCGCAAGCATCTGAAAGTACTAGCAAGTTTTCAAAACAAGCAATGAATAATGAGTTTACTGAAGGAGTGAACTGCTACCCTTAAAAACAGAAAAGTAAATTTTGCTTTGGAGACCTCAGGATACCAGAAACTTGTAAGTTACCAGGAATAAGTCTTCTAACTGTATAAAAAGAACAGTAGGCCTCACATAGGATAAGTGATATGTCAGTACAATTTAGCTGCTTGGAGAAACATTTTAATTTTACCATTATTTTTAAAATACAAAGTTTAGTTTAAAAAGGCAAACCACTGAGCCTATTAAAAGGAATAGGGTAACATTTTAGAAGGTTGACAGAAAATGACCATGTTCAACTAATCAATGATTCAAATGGAAAAACCATGAAGAGTATCTCAGTTACTAATGAAGGAACTAGCCCCTTTACTAGTGATTAAAGTCAAAAGTCAAACTACACTACAATGAGATATCCAAAGTTTGATCAGAAAAGTTGCTCACATTTCTAGTTTCTGTTATTTTATATAGCACTTTACTTGTAATTTACTTAAGAAACTATATTTGCCTTAAAAGTCAATAGGCAATTACCTCAGTTCCTCTGTATACACCACATGTCAATAATTCCAAACCCTATCTATAGTATCTTATTATTGCTACCAGAAGGCCAATGTTTTTCCTTGAGTCTACCTACCTGCATACAGTAGCAAAAACAAATGCACAAGCAGGAGTTTGCAGAATAGAAAGAAAAAAATAGTTTAATATTGAATTGGCCAATATGGAGGCAGGGAGTTTATACTCTATAAAACCCAACACCCAGATTATAGGTTACAGATTATACAGGGCAAAATCACAAAACACCCTGGGTTAGGCATTCAGGGTCATGTTGGGTCAGAGGTGAGGTAAGGATAATAAATCATTTCTTCAGGTCTTTAGGAGAGCTCTAAGGTCTTTTCCAGGGTCCCTCTGTCCAGGATCACTCTGTCTGGTCTCATGGGAAAGTAGCCAGGGGGTCATTCAACCTAAAGGCTCAGGAACTGAAACATAACTTAGGTCAAGATGTTATCTTTAGACTGTCAGAAGTCTTGACTGTGTGACCATTAGTCAGGTCTGGGCTACCGTCTTCTGCTTCCTCTGGGGTTGCCGATTATCCCAGGGAAAAGCTAGGTCTCTGAGAAGCATATAAAGAGAGAGGTATATAATTTTTAGATCTAGGATTTAAACCTGAATTTACTCACAGTCATAAGGACCCTCGCTTTCATTATTGTGTGGATTGAAATTAGTTAGTAAATGCAAAGTATTAATGTCTGGCATATAGTAATTGCTATATAAATGATCATTATTATCTTTCAAACATCCCCTCGTCACACACAGATATCCAATATTCATAAAAAAATAATAAAAGCCAGCAACAACAGACCACCAGAATTTATTAACTACTATACCTACTGTCCTAAATTTTTGTCAACCTTTCACTACTAATATGTCTCTACAATTAATAATTTACAACTGCTGCCTCTCCTTGCTTATTGTCAATCTCTTCAGAACACGGTACTGCTCCTTTACTCCACCACCACAATTTTACTTCATGGAACATTCACTTTCTAAAGAAATCTAATTTCAAAACCTGCCAGCTTTTTCCATAGGCCTCATTCTTCTTAACTTTTCTGTAGCATTTAACACTGGCTGCTCTGATGCTAAATAATCCTAAATTCATTGTGTGAATTAATAAGTAAATGAGAGAATGAATAAAATGAAAGCATGACAAATGAACAGTAGATCTCCTACTGCTGATAGTTCATTTTCTCTCTCCTTTGCTGCTTTCTTAAAAGTGGGCATTCTCTAAAGTTTAAATCAGACCTTCTTGTTCTCTTCTACAGTACTTCCCATGGTGTTCTCACCCTCTTCTCCATCAGAACTTCAACCATCATTTCTGGTCTGATAAATCACAAATCTCATGAACCTTAAAACCAAATTACCAATTACTTACACATTGTTCCACTTTTGTAAAAAGTTTAACATGTCCAAATATGAAGTCACCTACTTCTCCCCCAAAATAATTCCTACTCTGACTCTCCTCCTATTATTTTTTTACTAATGGTATCTCCAAATATCCAGGTTCAAAACCTCTGTTGTCTTTAACTTCTTCCTATCCTTCTCCCCCTTGCTTATCCACATAACAAAGGCTTGTCAATTCTCCCTTCAAAATCTCTTATACTGATCCTTCTTTTTCATTTCCACTGTATTCATCCTAGTTTACAACACAATTACCTCCTATTTAGATTATTACAATAAATAAGTCTTTCTGGCTTCCTGTCTCTTGCCATTCCAATTCATTTATATAGTTTTTCATTAATATTTCTCTTTAACATGAATCATTATTTATTTGTGTGCATTTTACACAAAAAGTCAGAAAGCTTGAATTGTTCCTTAGCAGAGCAGTATCAGTTGAAACTTAAATTCCTTTAAAGTACCATTTACAAGAATACCACAAAATATAAAATACTTGAGTATAAATGTAACAAAATATATGTAAGACCTATATATACTGAAAACTACAAAATACAGGTGAAGAAATCAAAGATGACTGCTATAAATAAATGGATAGGTATGCCATGTTCATAAACTGAAATCTCAACTTTGTTAAAATGTCAATTCAATTCAAATTGACCCAGAGATTCAAAGCAATTTCAAATCAAAATCCCTGCAAAATTTCTTTTTATAGAAATTGACTAGCCTATTCTAAAAATCATATGAAGGGGCAAAGGAATTATTAGAATAGTCCCAATAATTTCAAAACAGAACAAAACTGGAAGACTTAAGTAGTCAATACCAATATGGTATTGGTGAAAGGACAGACACATGGATCAATGAAACAGAATAGAAAGCCCAGAAACAGACTTAAATATATGTAGTCAATTGATTTTTAATAAAAGTACAAAGATAGCTCAATGGAAAAAGAACAGTCTTTTCAACAAATGATGTTGGAGCAATTGAACACACACATGCAAAAAACTGAACCTTGACCCATACCTTACATCTTACAGAAAAATAACTCAAAATAGACCATAGTCCTAAATGGAAAACTAAAACTAAAAATTCTAAAAGAAGAAAATTTTATGACATTGGGTTAAGCAAAAGATTCCTTAGACACAACAACAAAAGCACAATCCATAAAAGAAATAAAAAATTATAGAATTGGACTTCATCATAATTGAGAACTTCCATTCTTAAAAGACACTCTTAAAAGAATGAAAATACAGTTAAAGGTTGGAAGAAAATATTTTCAAATCACATAATTGACTTGCAGCCAAAATATATACAGAATCCTCTAAACTTAATAAGAAAAACTGGCCAATCTTCTCAAATGGGCAAAAGATTTGAACAGACATTTCACAAAAGAAAAAATACAGACGGCAAATAAACATATAAGAAGATATTCAATATTATTAGCCAGGGAAATAGAAATTAAAACCACACTACATGCCTATTAAAATAGCTAAAAACAAAAACAAAATACTTAAAATCTTGATAATATCAAGTGCTAATGAGGAAGCATCAGAGCAATGGGAACTCTCCTAAATTGCTGATGGGAATGCAAAATGACACAATTATAAGTTACATATAAAGTTAAATGTGCTTTTACCACATGACCTAGCAATCTCATTCCTAGGTATTTTACCCAAAAGAAATGAAAGCTTATGCTCACATAAAAACTCGTATATCAGTGTATATAGTGGCTTTATACATAATCACCAAAAACTGTAAACAATCCAAATGTTCTTCAACTAGTACATGGTACATCATGCAGTGGATACTACAAAAAAACAAACAAACAAAAAACCTGGAATAAATACACAAAGATATGAATGAATCTCAAATGTATTATGCTAAGCAAAAGAAGCAGAACTCAAATGACTATCTACTATACAGTTTCACTTATGCGGCATTTTGGAAAAGTAGAAATTAAAAGTCGAAAGTCATAGGAAATCAGTGGTTGCAAGAAATTGGGGGGTGAGGTTAGAGCTTGATTACAAAGGGACATTACTGAGGTGAGGAAAGTATTCTATATCTTGATTGTGGTGGTAGTGATACCATCTCTACACATTTAGCAAAACTCAGAAGTCTGTACCAAAAGATTTTAGTATTTTTATGTAAATTTTGATAATTTTATATAAATTACCAGAAATTTTTAAAATTGTTTTTAAAAGCATATTCTAATGTGTCAGTTTAAAAAAAAAAAAAGTTTTCCCAGGTCCCTCCAACAAAATAATGTCCAAACTTCCTAGCCTGATTCTTAATAACACAATCTGACCTTAATTTACCTTTTATATTTACCTCCTTCTGTTTCCCTATATGAAACTTCTTCCCAGACAAAATGTTTTCCTATTTCTATGACCTTACAAATTCCATTTTAACTACTTGGGTTGCTCAATACCTTCTTCCCCTCAATGTTACCTGGCCTCTTTGTAAAAACCTTTGTAAAATATTCCTTGACTACCCTAAGCCTAAAGGGATCTCCCCCATTTCTGAACTCCTATATAAATTTTCTATAATTTTAAGGGCAATTAATGTTCTATATTATTTCAATGTTCCTTGGGCCCTCCCCCTCTCTACATTCCCCTCCATCCCTAATGTATAATAAGGGGCTTTATTCTACCCCATTTGAGAATGGGGAATGGAGGTCAGAAACCAATTGTGTGAGATATTCTCATAGGATTTTAATTGTCATATAATCCACCTTTCTATTTATAGATTGTGATCAAACTAATAAGTATGATTCTAGATATATATTTATTTAATTTTCCATTCAATTGCTTTTTCTCATAAAACAAGATATTCTTATATTAATGAGACTCAACTAAAATTTTGGCTTTCCTCACTATCAATATAAACATTTAAAAAGGGAATCGCACAGTTTGGGATCCTGATAAGATCTTGGTAAGGTAGTTCTGTACAAATGCATCCAAGAATATCTTTACTTAGTTAAAAAAAAAAAAAAAGATTTGGTGAACATGCATTATTTATTCAGTGGCAATTTATTTATTCTGTTCCAAAGAAGTTGTCCACATACAGTTTTCAATACAGAAATTAACTTAGTTTTCATGTCAGCCAATGATATTATTAAAAACCACCACCACCACTTGATAATGGCAACTAAACAGTATATGTAAGTTTATTCAAATTTAAATTAATTTTGAATTAATTTAAAATTAATTCAATAGGCTCCACAGCCTATTACCTAGTATTCCTATCTCATTTATTTTGCCCCTTATATAGCAGTAGCAACCAAAAGACTCATAGCAACCTGCAGAGTAGTCCCAGACTACAACAAACTCACAGACAGCAGGCTACTTTGCAGATGCTTATTCCCAAACTCTCTGCAGAAAATGTATAATTATCTTTACTCATTTACTAGTTTCCAGCCAAGTCCTAGAACTGTGGAGTAAACAATCAAAGGGGGAAGGAGAAAGAACATTTAAGAATCTTATTACTGTGCTGCCCTCAACTGTGAAAAAGACGGAGTGACCTATAGTTTACTACTGTTGAATAGCCTCTGAGGAGCTTGCGCATGGATTCTTTTCTCCAGCTTTACTGATGTATGACTGACAAAACTGTAACATATTTAAAGCATAAAATCTGATGATCTGATATATGTATACACTATGAAAGGATTCCCTTAAGTTATTAACACATACCAGAAAGGTAATAAAAAAGATCAACAAAGCTAAGAGCTAGTTTTTTGAAAAGATTAAATGAAACTGACAAATCTTTAGCGAAACTAAGAGAAGACTATAAATAAAATCAGAAATAAAAAAGGAGACATTACAACTGATAACAGAAATATTAACGATCATAAGAAACTACTATGAACGATATAACAAAAAATTGGATAACCTAAAAGAAATGAATAAATTCCTAAAAATACAACCTACCAAGACTGATTCATGAAGAAATAAAAAAAATTGATCATAAATTCTTATATTTATTTGATCTTTAATCTTCTCTATACTTACTTTAATCATCATTACTAATTAACTCCTACGGTTTACTAAGTCAAACAGGCTGCATTACTTTGGTGTCTCCTAATAACATGTAAACTTGTAGAAAGCTAGAAGCCAAAACTGGGAAAGAAGCATGTCATTTTATCACCTATTACCTATTTCCTTGTGTAGTAGTACTAAGTTGTACATCCTGCATTGTTCCTAAACTAAAACCCCTAACATCCTGTGGGCAAGCTAAAATCCTTTCCATGCATGAGATGATGGAAAACAGTGGGTCCCAACTATTTTGCAGACCCTCACATCCAGAGGCAGATTTACCAAGGCTCTACTGAAGATGAAGCTTCAGGGCCCCTCTCTTGCTCAGGTCCAAGGCCTAATATCTAATTTTCTATTTTAAAAATGTTTTCCTGAAAAAGGAGTCCCTGAATTATATAAACTTCAGGGCCTACAGAATCTGAGTCATATTACAGAAACTGGGCTTTTATAGTATATGTCACTTGAGGAAATACATAATTCAAAAAGCTACTTTAAATTCAGTAATACTAATAAATTTGTATTTTATTAATCAAAGCATAATTTAATATGTTATTAATCATATAAATTTTGTTAGCACTACATAAATCTAAATTATACTGTTTGGTGTACATTTGGACTTTGCATTCCTGAGCCCACTGAAATAGTCTACTAGAATCCACAATTGAGAGTAGAAATGACAGGGCTAAATTTAAAAGATCATAGCTTAAGACTGCTGGCATTAGAGGTACAGCTCTAGAAACTGATGACTTTCAGAAAAAAAAAAACATTTTATTTCTCTATATTAATGAATACAGAGAACAATTACTTCACATGTATACACAGTACAGCATAATGTGCTGCCATTTTTCTCAGGCATAAGTAATAAACTGGGTTACAGCTGCAGCCACCCTAATCATCCTCTACCGTATTACTCATCAACAAAGTCAGCTTCTCTCTTAGCCTCGGTTTCTGAAAAAATCCAAAGTAGTCATTCAAATGTTTGCTGAAAAGAAACAAGCTTATTATGCATTAAGAGAGATGAGGCCTGAAAGGGCACTGGGCCAGGAAGAACCTGTCACCCGAAGAGAAAGTGCAGTAAGTGAGGTTCAGAGATCTACAGGTTAATAGCATTAAAGACTTAGTTATGAATAGGGCATGAATGGGACTGAGACCAATGAAGACTAGATAGGAGTTGTTCCTGCAGAACCTGGGGGCCCTTTGATGAAGCCAGGTATAAGGTGTAGGAAGCTTAGAAGGGGATACAGGTCTTTTAAGAGAATTCATTTCATTATGTATCAAAGTTTCTCCACTAAGATATTTATTAACTACAAAGGGAAAGAGAGTAACTTTACTGTGGAGAAACCTAGCAGAAACCCACCTTTACCAAGTGATCCAGGTCAACATCAGCAAGCATAATACATATTGACATCATAAATCCTGTGGTAATAATAATGCACTGAGGACACATTTTTCTGTGGTATTCTTGCCTAAACCATATCATCTCAGTCCAATCATGAGAAAACATCTGATAAAGCAAAGCTGAGGGGCATTTGACAAAATAACTGATCAGTACTTTCCAAAAATGCCAAAGTTATAAAGAACAAAGAAAGACTGAAAGACTTCTACAGAATGCAGGCAACTAAGGAAGAATAACACCTAAAACGCAATGTGAGATCCTAGGCAGAATCCTAAATAGGAACAACAAAAAAAGAACAATGGTGGACGAACCTGTGAAGTTTGAAAAAGGTTTTTAGTTAGTAGTATTGTACCAATGTTAATTTCCTGGTTCTGTCACTGTACTATAGTTACATACTAACAGAGGAAGCCAGGTGAGAAATAAATAAAATCTCTCTGTTCTATGTTTGTTAACTTTTCTGAAGTCCAAAACTAATTCAAAATAAAAAACCTTTTAAATTGTGCAAATAATTCATTGCAGGAGATAGAACCTTGGGCCCAATAGGGAACAGAGGAATTTCAGGGATTAATATCTATACATTCAGGGTAGATGGACTACGACAGAGTTATAGGAAAAGAGGAGAAACTAACATAGTTTGTGATCTTGGCTGAGTCCAATAAAGGCCTCATATGAAAACTCTGGGTTTGTTATATTTAACATAACAGAATAGCAGTTAATGGGTTAAGTTTTATTAGTTCAGTAACCAGTTTCTTAGAGCTTGCTTTTACCTCGAATGAACTGTTAGAAAAGTTTTTATATCTATAAGATAAAGGATAAGTAAATGTAAAAATACAGAAGTCTTATTAGGGTAAAGAAATTATGGATATTTTGGATATTTTTCTCTTTTCTTTGTTTTCTAATTATAATTCATAAATAATCTATAATTTACAATTTCCTTAAAACTAAAATCAGGATTTAAACTCTTTTTCCTCTGCAGCAGAGGTTACCAAATCATTGACACCTTATATCCTGACAATATGAAAGCTGTTTAGTAGCTAACTATTTCCTATTTAGAAATAGGGGCCATATTTGAATTTCTATTTCCTTTCATTCAATTCTCATGGCTGCTGCTACTAAGGTTCAGATTTCTCACTACCTCTGGACTACTATACTACATTACTGGCTCATTGCCAGGCCCCCATTCCTACATGTGACTACCTGAGGATTCCTCGAATACTATGTCACTTCCCTTTTCAAAATACTCAATGGCTCCCAGAGGGGGATGTTCTTTTAGCTAGAGAAAAATGGTATTTTTCTCATTCACAGAAGGGTTACTATGAATGGATTTTTCACAAGTTTCTTTCCCATATTTTTTTCTTGTCCACTTATTCTACTACTAACAGGGCAAAAACATGAACAAATAGCAAACTTAAAGGAAAAACAACCAAAGCAGTCAATCAGACCTATTTTGACAGCTTTTTTTTTTCTTATTGGCTCATGTTCTTGATTGTGATTTTTATATTGCATTTTTTTATATTCACATATTCCACTAGTAAA
The DNA here is from genome assembly GCA_028627145.1 of Eidolon dupreanum. NCBI lineage: Eukaryota > Metazoa > Chordata > Mammalia > Chiroptera > Pteropodidae > Eidolon > Eidolon dupreanum. The sequence goes on from CM053506.1 coordinate 43,215,863, forward strand.
ATTACTAATTTGTAAGAATGAATCAAATATGTCTAGCATCTGCACAAATTTGAGAATCATTAAGACATTATCTCCATTTCTAGCTATATCTACTCACTCGCTGATCAGACATTTGACTGAGCCCCTAATGTGTCCCTCACTCAACCGCCACTTCAGCTAAACCAGTTATTTCTGTATAATGAATATGCTCTGCACTCTACCTCCTCACTACCTTGGCTCTAATACTGCTGCCTCCTGAAGTGCCTTTCCTCTCCTTTTGTAAAATTTCATAACTACCATACAAGGAACAGCTGCATCAAAAGCTTTCTCAGATTCTCTGCCTCTCTCACCTTTCCATTTTCTTTATTTATTTCTTCTTCCTCTGTGCTCTCCATATACATGGGCTTAGATTACAGCATTCCCATCCTCCTCCATGTTACAGTTATTTGTGCACACGGACTACATTATATATTCCTTAAGGACATCTTTTTATTCTGAACAGAGGTTGAATATAATAGACATTGAATCATTAAAAGCTTAATTGAAAGAGAACACTTTGTTTGATGGAATAAGTACCTAGAACAACCAATTCCAACATTCTAATAAATTCAGACTCTCTTTAAATAAAAGAGCCCCTAAAATGTCCCTATTCAGCTTGAAATACTGCAGACAACTTTTGTAATGGAGACTATATCAATTGAATCAATATTTGCTTTTGATTCAAGCTTGAAAATAAAGACAGATAAGCATCTACAAGCATAAAAAAGTCTAAGCAATTTGTTGATTTATAGACTAGTTATCTCAGACTCCCCAGTGAATACAGTTACTCAGCTCAAACAATTTCCTGAGGGTTGGACTTTGGCAGCTTCAAATGATTACATCATGTACAACAAGAATAATTGTATGTTGATAAAAGACAGAAAGCTTTATTTTTCCTATTTAAGAACTTAGAAAACTCATTTGTAACAAATTTGTCCAAAACTAGTTACGCAAAAAATAAAAAGGCAAGAAAACATGTTTCACTTTGTTATAACTGACAAATTTTTAAAACTAAGAAATAACACTTGGAGGCTACCTAGCTCCTCCTTATGAAGATCCGGAGCTGTATAGATAATTTACTGAGTTCTAAGGGAGGCAGTATGATAAAAAAATGAACACAGTGCTTAAACGTGCAGCCTCTTCAGGGCCAACCATATTACATAACCTCAGGAAACATCATACTCATAGTGGAGATCTGAGGTACACCATCCCCAAAGAATATAATGTAAAGTACACAACTTAGAGACCCAGAGTTAGCCAAGTAGAACAGTTCTGGGCCCCAACACCTAACAACTGTAACATCTTCACCTAGTTACTAAATCAGTTATTGAAGATTCAGGTACAACATCAGAAAAATAGTATTAATAAATAAAATCTATCTCATAGGATTATTGTGCAGATTTACAAAATAATGTACGGTATGTGTAAAATTAGCACAGTACCTGGTAATTTAGTATAAGTGAGTCATAAATATTTTGATGATGATGATGATGATGATGATAAAGAAGAATGAGATGAATCGACATTCCAATCCTGCTCCATCACTTTCAGGTCATTTAATACCTTTAATAAATGCAATTTGTTGAGAGTATTCAACAAATTATATATGCAAAATACTTAGGGCCAGGTACAAAATAGGAGCCCCATAAAGAGTAGCTATGATTATGATAATTGAGCATTCCCTGTACCCATCCCCTCTCCCTCCTTTGCCTTTTCTCTTAAAAACAGAAACACATACACTTACTGTTAAAATTCCATGATATTAAACTATAATTGATAGCACAAACCCAAAGCAATATCAAAACGAGGGAAAATGTATTCTAAAAATAATGCATTCTCAATACAATCCACCTAGAGTATTATAATAACTTCCAAACTGTTCTTCCCTTTCTAATCCAATCTATAAAATATTGCCAAAAGCAAACTCTAATCAATCACTATTTAGCTCAGAAAACTTTAGTAACAAAATACTGTCGAAACTCCCAGGCCTTAAGTAGCCTTCCACAATCTTACACAGGCACATTTCCAACCTCATTTACCACTAACTCCCCTTAAAAAACACTCATGGGGCGGGGTTGGGGGAGAGGTAGACAGGGTCAAAGGGGTCAAATATGTGGTGACAAAGAAATGTAACTACGAGAGGTGAATCCACAATGTAAATACATAAATACCTTACTGTTAAAATGTACAGTAAAATCAGATTTCGTGAACCAATGTCATTAAAAAATTAAACACACAAACACACACACACACACACACACACACACACACACGTTCTGTGTGTATTACCCTCCTTCCCACTATCTTCCCCAGTCCTACCTAATACTAGTAATCCTTTTAACTCAGCAAACCTGTTTGAAGAAGCCATTCTGCTGGCAACTTATAGTTATAAACTAATGATAGTCATACCCTATCAGGGTATGAGTAGTCATTTATATTAATTCATTTCCCAATGGATTTTCTAAATACTTCTTCCCACAAATTGGGACTTAACCTCTCCCTCCCAGGAACTTTATTAATCGGTGCCTGACTCATATATCAACACTTTATTAGAATACAATATAGAAAGTTACATTGCTTTACACTCAATACATGCTCAATACTTGTTAAATAAAAAAATAAATGAAGAACTAAGTTTTGTGAAACACATTTTTCAGTTTAGAGGTAACTTAGTCATAAGCATGACCAGTCATCTCTCTATCTCTTCCCTGAATCTACTGCCTAAATTATTTCATACTTACTTCATACCTTGTGTTTTCAAAGTTCTATGGAAGAAAGACACTCTACTTTATGGCCAGTAGGACAAACACGACATTCTCTCTCAAACATATTGCTAACAGTACCAAACCAGTAACAGTGGTGGTTAAAGGAAAGAGAATCACTAGCAATTATATTAGGCCTCGGGACAGCAAAATGATAACTATGAGTTCTGTGAAGCTGCCCAATATCACCCTCTGGTTCAGTAACTTAAAACCAGAGATTTTTTTTCCTTAATTTTTTAAACCACTAACTCTTATTTAATTTAAATGCTTGATTGCAACTATGCACTATTTATTAATCACGACAAACATACCACTACCCAAATTATTTCAGAACAAACAATAATGAAAGCATGATGGCTCTATTAACAAGAGGAAAATAGGAAGAGAAGACACTGACCACATCTGCTTGACTTGTTTCTGCTGGGAGAACACTGGTACTGAATGGCACAAGCAACTCTAGTGTAAGAGACCAAGCACATGACCGGGAAGGTGACAGAGGATACCAAGGAAAAAAGAGCATCTCTAAAGAACCTCCTTCTGTGGGAGCAGGAGGTAGAAGGATGGGCAGGATCCACTGAAATCTACACTAAAAGGCTTCACAATACTCAAACAAAAACATGCTACCAGACTCCAGGTTTGGAGCCAGTTCATATACTAGCTCTACCACTTAGAACTGAGAGACCTTCGGCAAGTTACTTAGTCTTTCCAGCTCTTACAGCTGTAAAACTATAATAGTAGCCACTGTTTAGTGAACACCAACTTAATGCTAGACACTGAACACATGGTATATCCTTTAATTCTCACAGTTAATCCAAACAGGGATTATTTTCCTCATTTTGCAAAAAGAATACCCCATGTTCTTCCTACCTATGCATGAGTGCTCCCCAGAAGGATAATACTACCTACCTGGCAGGGCTGTAAGTGGGAATTAGAAGCAAAACACTTAGCATAGGAACTAGTTCCTGCCATATAGTAGGAGCTCAAGAAATCACTATTGTACAACTATCACTTGAATTAAGTGACTCAATTGAACAGCAGTAATCCCACAAACAAGTTTCCTCTCACAGTCTCAACAATAAAAATGGCTTTTAATTAGCAGTACCTCTGGAGAACCAAAGGCTCCAATTTATAACTCCTTGAAATACCAGTATCTCACTCATTCTGTGTGAATATTAATAATACACACACAAGCAGTTTGTTTTAGTTGAAGATCAAAACATACAATCCAAGGAAATAGAATGATATGAAAGTGATATTTGACTCATTCTGAACACCAAATATTAAATATTTTATTTTAGAAATTATAGATTTCACACCTCAAGGGAGCAGGTGCTAATGAACAAATATATCCCCAAAATAATTCCCAGGAGCATCTGTTGTCCTGAAGTCCTCAGCAAACCATTTCTCAGCTTTAACAACATATTGCCAAAATCTTAGTGAATTCTGCCAACAACTTTCTGCTGAGAGGAAAAAAGAATCATTTTGATTCTTGAGGCAAGTGCTACCACCCACCCTAGCCACAAAATAAGATCTTTTTTCATTATTAACATACATGTTAATAACAAAATAAGTATAAATAAATCTCAAATAACCTTTTATTTGCAGGAAACTTTTTTAAAAAGGCAAAATAACCTTTGCCTTTTATTCTAACAAGCTCAGGAAAATCTATGAGAATGTTTTTTAAACCAATAATAAAAATCAAATTACTAAAGCCTTGATAATTGAAACAGAGAAAGAGCAGAAACAACAGTATGAAAAAAGCCTCCTGAAAGTTAAGGAAGTTAAGAAAGCCTCAATTTCAAAGTTTAAAGTGTTGCAGTTAAAAGCAACACTTCACAAAGACTAACCAGTTCACTACATTCCTCCTTCCCCCCATACTTACCCGTCAGCAGCACACTCAACCTTCAGCAAAAGGCCTCCAGCAATCACAAGGACATTTGTGGGGCAAGTGATACAGGAATGGGGAGGGTCAAGGGAAGAGCTAGAGTTGTGGGGAGGGAAGGGTACAGAGGGAGGAGACAACTGCAGCTAGGAACAATGGGAAACTGTGAATCTAAACCACAAAGGCTTCCCGAGGAACAGGATAACAGGGAAAGGGCAATTCTTTTTACCACTGACCAGGAACTCAGCACTGACAATTCATGATAAAACTAAAAAGATGGAGCCCCCAATTAAATGCAAACAAAATAAACTTAAGAAAACGACCAAAAGTAACTTGAAAGGACACATTGCAGACTTCATAGAGGATTAAGAAAAACAATTAGGAGGCTGTTTCCTCCAGGGGCATTCCTGATGACAAAGGTCAGCGTTGTAACAATAAGGTTTGCAGGGTGGCAGCTGCTTCCAAAAGGAGGGCCAGCAGTAAAAACAGTCCTTTGCATTACACTCAAAATGAGCACTAAAAGACACTTTTGTAGTGCTTTAGAGAATAAACTAAAACAATGTCACTGTCTGAATCCTTAATTCAGAATTCCAAGACTATCTGGACTTAAATCACTTTAATAAGCAAAATTTCTCCAAGGCTCTTACACTCAAAACTGTTGTGTAAACTGAGCTATTAGCTTCAAGAATCAGTTTTAAAAGGCATGGGATCTCAAATGTTCCCAAGCCCAAAGGCGAGGACAGTGAAAGATCTCCACCCCTCTCTCAGAGAAGAGGCCAAGTTATATCACCAAAAACAAACAACAGGCAGGGTCCTGGCCCCAAACATGTGATCTTTCAGCCCAGAACTTACATTTGTAGGCAGGGCACAAAGGCCCCAGAGAACCAACACACCCTTCTATGTATTACTTCTAGTGATAAAAGAGTTTTATTGAGTTGTTTTATAAGCATACTGATGAGAAATTAATCAGCAGAATTCTTGCCAAATATGAAAATCTGTTGCATATCTATAGGTTGAGAGAAAATATGTGAGTTGATTTTTTAATTTAAAGTTTTAATTAAGATTTATCGGTAAAATTAAATAGATGCAGGCACTGCCCACAACTAATTAAGCTCTTGCATTTTAACAATATATTAAACTAAAGTAGTTATTTGGCAACAAGGGAAGTACCAATTTTTTTTTGAAAAAGGAAAAAAAGACACTATTCCTTTTCTTCTGCTAACATTAGCATTCTAACTCTGGTCTAGTGGGGGGAGAGGGTCGGCGGGGGGTGGGGATGGGGCCATTTCAAAGTGGAAATACAGGATTTCTATTGATCAGTGATAAATGCAAAGAATGTGCAAATATCAACTTCAAGCTCTCCATGTCATTAAGAGATGGTTATACATTCATTGTGGAATCAATCAAATAAAACTAGAGTACTGGGGCAGAGTTACAGAGCTTCAACCCTGGTTATAACGCAACTAGATAACATGACTTATCATATCTCAGGTAGGCAAGGTAGGTGATTCACAGGGAAATCTCACTCCAATAGACTGTAATCTCTTCTGAAGGTCCCCAGAAAATACTTCACGTAAAATTCTCCTCCTTGTGTAAGTTATTTATGGACATTTCTTATTTCCTTTCTAAGACTGCAGAGTGGATTCTTTTTCATGTAGAAAGAGAACTCTATGTAAAGCACTAGACCTCTCCACCAAAATAAATTGAATAACTAAAGATTTGTGCTAGGTGAGTGCCAAACTGTGTTTAGGAGGGTTTTTGTGGGCATGATTGGTAGGTCAAGAGAAGAGTGATATATGTGGTTAAGGACGAGAAGACTGAACGAAGAAAACAATATGAAGTCAGTATAGCCAAGCTAACTTAAAATGGAGTATATATAGTCAACCTGATAAAACTGGTTCAGACCAAATGGGCCAAAACATGAAGAAAAGATTTTATTTTACTTCACCAAACCTGAGGACTTAAACTTTTGAACTTCTCATTTGTGCATCTATTGGTGAAAAAAAAAAGTCTAAACCTATAGAAAAATTTTATGAGTTTATTTGAGCCAAAAAAAGTGAGCAGTTTTGGAATTCATCTTATACATTTAAAATCAAAGGAGAAAACATAAGGAAGGTTATGTGAAATCTACTGGTGGTTAAGATTAATTAAAAAGGCAAGAGAAAGAAAAGTGGGGAAATTTCTAAAATGGAAAGATACATACTTGTTTTACATTGGTGGGTAAAAGTAGTTAACATTTAACATTTACAGTAAATAGAGATGGTATGAGACAACAAGATAACAATGAGGAGTCCTATTTCAGGTGGTTATGCCTCAGAGGGGTCTGGAAAAGACAGTTACTGACATTCCAAGAGTATGTTATCTGAGATGCACAAAAACAATGGGCAGGGCTCTCTTAAGGTAAAGATTAACCTTTTCTAAAAAAGCTACAGACCTGGGTTGTGATTACCTACCATGACCTGCCCAATTAGGAATTTATGATCAGATCATCCTGTAAGGTTACTTTTAGTCGCTGAGTTTGTCAGGTCTGTCTTCTTCCTTCACACATCAATGCCTCAAGATACATATAAATCCTATAGATAACCCTCTGAAGAATTTAGGGAAGAATGTTCACATGTCTAGGCCACCTACCATCTATTATCCAGACATCTGGATATCTAGACATCTGAAAGATTACCATCACAGACCAATCCAGAGTCTAAGAATGTAAGACTGATTCTCCTCAAAAATGTATTTTTTACTGTAAGAACTCTCAACTTTTCTTTTTTGTTTGTTTGTTTTTCCCAGGACACTCTGGGTGTTACCTGGTAGTGTTTTCAATTTGCAAATCCTAAGACCCTTCCTTGAATAAAACTTTGCCATTCTCAATTTTAGCAAAGCTTACTGATTCATTTATGCTCAGTCAGCACGTCATGTTTAAAGTCCAGAGAGCCTAAAGTTGGACAACTAGTTACAATGGTGGTTTGTAACAACTCTGCTTCAACAAAACTTACCATAATCTTCAAGTACTTTGCAGGGAATGTTATACCACAATAGTCCACCTTTGACCATAATAAACAAACACCAGTGAAAAAAATATAAATAACATTAGGAGAAACTACCTCTAAGACTTGAATAAGCAATCAAGAGAAATGGTAGTGAGTAGGGCAGAAGGTATTAAAGAACACAGAATTTAAAGTCCTACTTGGTCAGATCCCATGACCTTTCGTTATTGGTCTCTAATAGCAAGCAGAGTAGAATACAGCAGGATAGGATACAGATGTTCAATTTAATGAAAGAACATTTGCTTAAAAGAGAAACAGGAAGAGATTCGCTAAGAAAAACCAAGGTGACTCCCTCCTGGTGTAACCTTATAGCAAAATTATCATTGTTGGTTTTTATTTCTAAGATGCTAATAATAATGTTGAGTTGGCAGTAAAGGTAAGAGCTGAGTGGCTCCATAGTAGGAACCAATTGGGAAATAAAATACTCTTGATTCTAGCTTGGTACAGGGTAGTGAGGAACTCTGGAGACTTTTACATAAATTATGGAGGACTGATGGGGGAGAGGGAGGGAGAGATTGCTTTACAATAAATGGAAGCCCATGGAACAGCAGCATTTTATCCCTGGGCTATATGCTCACAGGAAGGGGGGGGGGGGCTTAATTCAGAACTATTAAACTGGAGTTTTAGAAAATGAAATTAAGATATGGACTTAATCTTAGTTAATTAGGAACCCAAGAGAAAATATTCTAACCTTTTGACTCTACATTGTAAGGAAGAATATACTGGAAAGTCACTGGAAAATAATAAAACTATATAGCTAATTTGTATCTGGCTTTTATTCTGAGATTTATTGTGTTGGTAAATAGTATGTGTACCTTAAATAACTGGTCATTTCACTCAAGCACAAATTACTGAGAAGAGGTATACTGCAGAAAAGGAAAAGAGAAGAAAAAAAAATGATCCTAAGGACACATTTTGAAAAAACTGGCTTTTAACCACAGACCTAAGCAGCAAAACCATCCAATAAAACTTCTGTGTATTTCTCACACAAACAGACTCTGAAAAAAGAATAAAGGTAGTCAGGGGCCACTTATTTGGGTTGCTAATGTTATAATAGCATTATTATTTAAATTCAGGTACTCAAGTACATATTGCATCATCCTAAAAACTATTTGAAATAGTATTATCTCATTATGAACATTAGTCAATACATCTCTAGAACAAGGGGTTAAAATTTCTACAAATAGACTGAAAGCTCTTAGAGAACAATGAGAATGTGAAATATCTCTCAAGTGTACCATGGGATCACCTAAATGCTAGTCACACAGAAAGTGCTCAAAAACATGAATCTCTCATTCTCTTTTAAACCTTAAGCCTGTAAGTTTAAGGCATAATCAAGGAAAATACAAACATGCTTATGGAAATAAAAAGAAAGAAGAAGAAAATGAGAGCCAGTAAATATTATGTTGGTACCCTATTCTTGTTCTAGACTCCAGAACAGGTAAATTCAGACAGATCCTGTCCAGGTCATCTCATCAGACCACATAGGGTTTTTCTTTTTTTCTTTTTGTTTGATCTTATTTTTTTTTTTTCAGTTTCAAGTATACAATACATTGTTTAGACATTTACATAGTTTATGACACACAGAGTTCTAACTTATTACTTCCTTTTAGTAGAAGCCATTGAGCTCAGTTATGCTGCTTCTGTATCTGTCTCCTCTCTAATTTTCTCAGACCATGCCTGACCCCTAATCCTGTATTTTTCTCATTTTTACCTGTTCTGTCTGTATAGCTGTTATCCTAAACCTCTTCGAACCCTTAGACCCCACATCCACTTCTAGTGCTCTTTCTACTAGTGCTCTCACTCCAAATCTATGAAGATTTGGGGCAGGCACATATGAGGAGTAATGGGCAAGTCGTGACAGTGCCAAAATTCCAGAATGGCTACAAACTAAACTCAGGAATAAACTGAAGAGCAATTTGCTCCCAGTTCTGATAATACCTCTCTTTGTCACTGATATAGGAGATTCTAAAAGGCAAAAACTCTCTCCTCAAAAGGTTTCACAAGAACCAAATTGAGTATACAGTTGTGGAAGTGGTCAGCAGAATAATTTCTATTTTTGGCAATCTTGTTTCTTGAATCATTTTTAGTCTTTTCTAACTATAGTTAAAGCCTGTGAGATTTCTACTACACTTCAGCAAAATACAACCAATTCTGAGTAGAGTTACTAATAATGTACGTATTAAGATATACATGCTATATTATTCCCCATGTTCAACTGAACCTTAAAATCACAGTTGTGCCAGAATAGTTCAATGGGGGAAAGAATAGTCTCTTTAACAAATGGTATTGAGACACCTAGATATTCATACATAAGAGAATGAAGGTGGATACATATGCAAAAATTAAAAATGAATCAAACATCTAAATGAAAGAGCTAAAATGATAAAACCTTTAGAAGAAAATATAAGCATATATCTTTATGACGCTGGATTAGGCAAAGTCTTCTTAGATATGACACAAGCAGCAAAAGAAAAAATAACTTTGACTTCATCAAAATGAAACCTTTTATGTTTCAATGGACACTATCAAAAAATAAGACATCTCAAAGAACAGGATAAAATATTTGGAAATTATACATCTAATAAGGGACTTGATTTAGACGATACCAAGAACTCTTATAACTAAATAATAAAAACAACCCAATTTTAAAATGGGTATTTATAAAATCCCAATTTAAAAAAGATCCGAACAGACATTTCTCCAAAAATAAACAAATGGATAATAAGCACATGAAAAGCTGCTCAACAACAGGGTATGGAAAAGAGATAGGAAGAGTGACTGTATAGTGGAGAAATCTTACAACTAACTACTGTCTCAACCAGATGATCAAGGTCAATATCAACAATGATAAATCATGTTGATAATATGTACCCTTGATATGAGGTGATGAGAATGGCACCATATATGTGATCTCCCTCCCCAAAACCGATAACTCTAGTCTAATCATGAGAAAGGTATCAAACTAATTCCAATAGAGGGGTATACTATGAAATATTTAACCAGTACTCCTCAAAACTGTTAAGGTCACCAAAAACAATCAAAGTGTGTGACACTTATAGCAAAGAGGAGCCTAAGGAGACATGACATGGAATGTAATGTGGAATTTTAGATGTAAACTTGGAACAGAAAAAAGACATTAGATAAAAACTAAAGAAATCTGAATAAACGATGGGCTTTAACTAATAACAGTGTATCAATATTGGTTCATTAATTGTAAAACGTGTACCACAGTAATGTAAGCTGTTAATAACAGGAAACTGTGGTTGGGAGTAACCATATGGGAACTCTCTCTGTTATCTGCTCAATTTTTCTGTAAATCTAAAACTGTTCTAAAAAAAATTTTTAAATGAAGAGGTTCAAGAAGGCCTCCCTGAGATGTGTTACTATGGCACTGGATTATTTTGAGCTGAAGGCAATCAAGACCCTGTGGGCTCACAAGAAACTTTTACCTCTCCCTTAAAGAATTTAAATTGGGGGCTGTGCCCATAATAAGGGTTATTGCCAGAAACAACTTTTTATGACCTACGTACAGCACAGGGCAAACATCTAATTACTGAATATCTACTCTTCTCATCAACCTGAGTATTACCTTCTTCCCCTCTGAGGCCTCAGGCACATTACACCTCATCCTTAGCTCAGAATGCCATATATATCTCATTTTTAACTTTCTGTCTCTGAACCTCTCACATATGTGGGGTTCCCATATGTACATATATAATTAAAGTTCATTATTTTCTCTTATTAATCTGTCTCATGTTGATTTAACTATTAGACCGGCCAGAAGAATCTATAAGGGTAAAGGAAAATTTCTTCCTCCCGCACAATAATAATAAAAAAACATGTTAAATTAAAACAACACAATGAAAATCAAAACCACAGTGAGACACCTCTTCACATCAAGATGGCTATAATCAAAAAGAGATAATAAGAGCCTTTGCACGAATGTGGAGAAATCTGAATCCTCCTATACTGCTGATAGAAATGTAATATGATGCAGCAACTTGAGAAGAGTCTAGCAGATCCTCAAAAGATTAAACATAGAGTTACCATACAATCCAGCAATTATACTCCTAAATATATACCCAAGGTATTAAAACATATGTTCACCCAAAAACTTATACATAAATATTAATAGCAACATTATTCAAAATAGCCAAAAAGTAGAAATTGAAATGTGTGCATCAATTGATGAATGGATAAATAAAATGTGGTTACTCATACAATGGAATATTACTTGGCTGTTATAATAATGAAGTATAATACATTCTACAACATATACGAACCTTGAAAACATTATGCTAAGTGAAAGAAGTTGGTCACAAATGATCACCTATTGTATGATTCAGATTAAATGAAATGTCCAGAATAGGCAAACTATAGAGAGAGAAAGTAGATTAGTGGTTACCTAGGGTTGAGAGGAGGTGTGAAGGAAATAGAAAGTGACTAGTAATGTATAGCATTTCTTTTGAAGGTGATAGAAATGTTCTAAAATTGATTGTGGTAAGGTTGTTTAATTCTGTGAATATATTAACAACCATTGAATTGTACATTTTAAATGGGTGAATGGTATGTAAATTATATCTCAATAAAGCTGTTACTTAAAAAAATCAGGTTCCCTTTTTGCAAAACAAGGACACTTGTTTTGGTTTAAATTAGGTCCCCATAAACAACAGCAGCTGCCACCTGGTAAAACTAGGTGGCTTCAAATGCTTGACAAACAAACAACTTCTTTGCATATAAGATATTGAATAGTTGTTTTTAAAAATACATAAGCAAAGAAAATCAGGCTGTCGGTGCATTTTACTCTCTGACATTGTCATTTAATCATGACAGAATGCAATTACCATTTCCCTAATCGAGAAGCCAACAGTAAAACCACTGATCACACATACGTCCAAAGTGGATGGAGAGAGATAATTCACTTTGACAAAAATAAGACTGAAAATGCCACCAAAACGAAACAGCAGCAAAAGTCAGAGTACATGTCCTCAGTTTGGGTGAAAAGACAGAACAAACAAGGCAGGCTTTAGTGATACGTGCTGGGCACACCCTTTGCTAAACAATTACAAACATTCCTCCACATATCTGTAAAACTCCTCCCTGCTGCTTTTTATTTTCCCCTATAGCATTCACTCAGAAGCTGACTTAAAACGATCTGTTTGATAAACAATCACAGAAATGGGTACACAGAAAACAGAGCTAATGAACCTCTGGTAGGTAAAAAAGGGGGTAGAAAGAAAGGGAAAAAATGAGCAGGTATTTACCTTCAGTAAGAGACTTAAGCACCACTCTTGAGTTAGTGATCTAAACTGGGAACAGGAAAAAGGGAGACATGACAGCACAGTATTAATGGTTTAGGGAAAAAAATTAGCCCTTTGTGCCGATTTATTTTCTTAAACGAGCACAAAATTTTAATGTGCAGTTCACAGAACAACAACAAAAAAATATGACTAATAAGGGTAGGAAAAAGTCCTATCTCATTCATAACTAAAATTCAAAAGATAAATACATATCATTTTTCATATCTCAGATTGCCAAATAGTTAAAAGCTGGATAAAACCAGTGTAAGGTAAAGGTGTGGAGAGGGGTAAATTCTCATTCATTCTTGATAGGAATTAATAAAATTAATTGGCAGTATTTCTCAACTTTAAATGCTTATACCCTTTGTTTCAACAATTCAATTTCTAGAAATTTACCCTGCAGTTTGCAAAGATAAATGTAAAAGGATATTCCTACCTATACTGTTTTCAATAAATAAAAACAAAATGTCCGTCAACAGGGGACTGGTTAAATTATGGTAAAACTCATTTGAGAATATTAACAGATGAAACAATATGTATGGAACTTACTTCAAAATAATCATGGGTTGACTAGGGGGGAGTAGAGAGGAGTATAGATTAAACACAATGACCATGTATTTAATAATTCATGAAACTAGTGATGAGTACATGTGGATTCATTATATTCTTCTCCTTACTTTCGTATATATTTGAAGTTTTCCATAATAAAAAAATAGTGTATGAAATAACCTCACTGAAGGGGTAGTAGATAAAGGTACCAACCTAAGTAACTCTGGAAGTGACTGGAGTCTGTAAGACTAAAGGCACAAGGAACTGTACATTAGAACTGTACTCTAGCTAATAAAGCTGTTTCCCATAAGCATACTGATTAACAATTCTGAAATCACTATACATGTAACAGGAATTTAACAATTAAATAAGTGAATGGCAGAAGATGGAAGGTTTCTCACTAATGAAATGGGAGGTTACAGATAAGCAGGGAGAAAGGCTAAAATGGTCCAAGTGTTAATGAATTAAGAGCTGGAGTATGAATTTGTGCTTAGCTTAATAAAAATACAGATGGTTACATTGGGAAATATTTACAGGTATGTGTATATATAAATATACACATACATATTTACTTGTTCTGTCAGTTGAGAATTCTTAGAATCAATGACACCCCAGTTGGAATGAGCACACCTAGAGATGAGATCTTAGTTTCTAATACCATTCTCCAATAAAAGGAATCAAGTTTCCTTGGAAAAACAGCTGATTCCAAGACTGGGACAGGAAATACACAAGATATATGGAGAATCTTCTAATGTCAGAAGGTAAAGAAATGCTAAAAACAAAACAAAAATCCTAAAACAATAGGCATATGTCAAAGAACACAGAAGACAACAAAAGGAGCTCCCAATGACCAAACATGAAACAATCTGAAAGGAAAAAAAAGGAATATTAGATTATAACTCAAAGAATAAATATCTGAGTCCACACTGATATAAATGAATGAATGAATGAATGAATGAATGAATAGATGGGGAAGAAAAACAAATCTCCATTGAAGAAGAATTCCAAATAATTTATACAGCTACTCCACCTGCAGGGATGGGGAGCATAAATTCCATAGAGACTTGCCTCCAAACACTACTTACAGTATGGAAGAGAGGTAGGGGTAAAGTAACTTTGGTGGACAACCTCAGCCTGGTGATCAAGGTTATTATCAACAATAATAAACTATGTCGATAATATGTACCCTTAATAAATGAGAATGACACTGTATCTCTGTGATCTTCCACCTAAAAACTCATAATCTCAGTCTAATCATGGGGAAAAACATCAAATAAATTCCAATAGGGGAGCATCCTATAAAAACCTGATCAGTATTCCTCAAAACTGTAAAAGTCATCATAAACAAGGAAAGTCTGAGAAATTGTCACAGCCAAGAGAAACCTTGGAAGAAATGATGAGTAAATAAAATGTAGTATACTAGATAGGATCCTGGAATAAAGAAAGAATACTAAGTAAAAGCTGAGAAAACCTGAAACTGTTCTAAAAAATGAAACCTGCTTTAAAGTTTATGAAAAAAGACAGGAATTTAATAAAAGTCAGTAGTGCATTTTTTTTAAATCACACACAAACAGAAAAATTACATAACAAAGAAAAAATAAACTACATACAAATAACTTCTAGTGTATCTACCATTTTAAAAAGAACATATGCCAGTGAAATACTGTTTCATAGGAACTAGCCCAGATCATAATAAAAATATTCAGAATATTTTTTCAATCTTAACACAAAGGAAATGGTTTAGGAAATATTATTACATTTTTATTAAGTAATCGCTATTTCCTATGCACAGACAGGGCAAACAAGAAGTCATTAGAACTTACCCTTAGAATCAGAAGAAGAGACCATAAAGATCCCAAGGTTCAGAGAGAATAAGCATAATAATGCTTACATGATTACATAATAATGTAGTTTCTACAAACTGTAAGTGGATATTTGGTATATTTTGTATCAGAAAAGGCTGTTATTTAAAGGATTGTTGATGAATTATTTTAAAAAGCAAAACTTTTTATTTCTTTTATAAATTTGATATCTACATAAAAAGTATAAAACTATTTAAAGAGCAAATAAGGATGAATGGAGCAAGAAGGAATGTAGTGAGACTATTGGTTCTCATTGATCTTAAAAAATACTCTGATCAGAGAATTCTATACAGACCTTCCAATCTATTAATGAGGTATATCTTAAATATTTTAATTAATTAAATACTTAGAGTATCTACTGTAAGACAGATATAATGCTAATATTATAGATGCAAAATCAGGGGACCTACAAAGTGTTCACTGTCTAACGAAGGTGAAAGTAAAACTACAACAGAGGTATGAACAAAGTCCTTTGGAAAGTCTGGAAAGACTTTCCAGAGGATGTAATATCTAACCTGGGTTTTAACACTGTTGTATAATAAGAATCTGACTCATCTTTGACGCTGGTTCCTAGGAGGAAAGTTTCTAAACCTTTGGAATTTCCCTAGTAATATTAGTGTCTTTGTTATTCATGGTGGGCCCTTCCAGCCACACCAAATTTGTGCTAACTGGGCGACTCATAACTGAGCCCCTAGATACTTTCAAGAAGGAGGCTGGCCAGGCTAGAAAGATCAACCATGTGATTAGAGTGGTGGGGCTTTAAGGCACATGATATCAGCCTCTCCTGATCAATCATGAATCCGCAATAAAAACTCTGAACACTAAGTTGGAGCACTTCCCTGGTTTGTAATAGACATTGATGTGCTGGGAGGGTGGCACATCCTGAAGACACAGAAGCTTTACTTTTAAGACCCTCCCAGACCTTGCCCTATGCATTCCTCCCTTGTGCTGGTTCAGATTGTAACCTTTTGCTATAATAAAACTATAATCTTAAGTATAGCACTTCCTTGATTCTGTGAATTGTGTTAGCAAATTACCAAACTCAAGGGCTATTTGGTCAGAAATGCAGGTGGCCACTGGACTCCTGAACTTGTGGTTGGTATCTGAAGTGCAGGCAGCCTTGTAGGGAACTGTGCCCTTAACTTGGGAGATTCGAGCTAACTCTGGTTAGTTAATGTCAGAATTACATTGCAAATACCCTAGAGGAATTAGTTTAAAATAAGGGCTTAAGTTATTCATCACAAAGTACATCACATATTATACAATGGAAAATGAATTAATCATGAAAAAAAATTATGTTGTAGATGAATATTTATGGACATGGAGATACAATCACTAAACTTTTTACCTTAGCTTCCCCTACGGTTCGGACTTGTATGTTCACTTGCTACTATACATTTTGACTTGGTTGTCTATTAGGTATCTCAAACCTAACATATCTAAAAGAAAAAAATCTTGATTCTCACCATACATACCCCAATCAGCTCCTCCACACTCTTCTCTATCTTAGTAAATAGCACTATCAATTGCTTGCTTGCTCAGGCCAAAAATTGGAGTCATGCTTGATTCACTTCTTTCCCTTACACTTTACCAGTCCATCAGCAATTTCCCTTCTTACCAACTCCACTGCTACCCTCCTAGACAAAGCCATCTAGATCTATTACCTAGATCAGGGTCTCCAACCTCTAGCCTTGGACGGTACCACTCTGGGGCCTGTTAGGACAGGCCGCACAGCAGGAAGTGGGCAGTGGTGGAGCAAATGAAGCTTCAATTTTGTTTGCTGCCATTCCCCAGCACTAGCATCACTGCCTCAGCTCCACCTCATATTATCAGGCATTAGATTCTCCATAGGAGCACTGGTCCCTGATGCCAAAATGTTGGGGACTGCTGGCCTAGATTACTACAATAGCCTTCTATCTGGTCTCTTTGCTTCCATCACAATTTCTTCTTCACACAACAACCAGAATAATCTTTAAAAAATAAAAATCAATGTCATTACTCCACATAAAACACTTCAATGTCTGCCCATTATATTCTGAATAAAACCTAGATTCCTAATCTTGTATTCCTTTTTATCTAGCCCCTATTTCCCTCAACAATTTCATCTTTAGGGCTCTCTATCCATCATTTTTCAAAGATACCAAAATAGTTTTCATCTCAAATCTTTTTCACTTGCTAATCCCTCTCCATTGAATGCCTGTTCCCAGCTCTTTGCATAGTCTGCCC
Organism: Eidolon dupreanum; assembly: GCA_028627145.1. Classification (NCBI taxonomy): domain Eukaryota; kingdom Metazoa; phylum Chordata; class Mammalia; order Chiroptera; family Pteropodidae; genus Eidolon; species Eidolon dupreanum. The sequence goes on from CM053506.1 coordinate 43,233,509, forward strand.
CTTCACTTCATTTAGATTTCTATTTAAATGTTACCCTCCTCAAAGAGACTTTCCTGAAAACCTCACCTAAAATTACTACCTGCCACCCTATCTATCTCCTTACTGGCTTTATTTTTTTTTCTTGTATTTATCACTCTCAGACATTATTTATTATCTACCTTTCTCTTAAGAACAGAAGCAGAGACTTTGTCTATGGTGTTTACTACTGTATCTCCAGAGTATAGTACACTATGTGAATACATAGTGGGCATGCATAAATACTTGTTGAATGAATGATTAGGATGTTAGGTTAACAGAGCAGATTATAACAGTATTTTCAAAATTATTTCATTTTTACAAAATTAAACAAAATGAAAAATAAAAGCCAATACACATACACACAGTGGATTCCATATATGTAAATTTGTCTACTAAACTAAAATTTATTTCTAACCACAAAATCAGTATTTGCAGCACATTTGTGGTCATTCACAGACATGTGAATGTACAGAATGGTGAAAAATTTGAGTTGCCTGATGTGCACATTCCCAACTGAGGTCAAAGTAGACAATGTTCTGCCTTCTTGCTTCAGCTCTCATACTATAAACAAGTGTCCTTTTGGTGGTTTACTTAGGGCCACATTATTCACATTTTTGTACTTTTGGTTGGTGATTTCACTATCTAAAATTACCCCTAAAGTAGTGCTGAAGTGCTGCCTAGTGTTTCTAAGTTCAAGAGGGCTATGATGCGCCTTCTGGAGAAAATCCATGTGTTAGGTAAGGTTCGTTCAGGCATAAGTTATAGTCCAATTAGCCAGTAGTTCTATGTTAATGAATTAATAATATATATTAAATAAAGTGTCTTTAAACAAAAACACACAATAAAATGAGGTTATATGTTGATCAGTTAACAAAAATATAAGCAAATACTCACAGGAACCAAATCCTGTATTTACCCTAGGAGCAATGATTCAGTATTCATTAATTCAAGGTTCACAGCAACATTACACAATATACTACCACAAATGAGTGTGTGTGGGGGGGTGTCTCTCAAATTAAAACGTCAGAAATTATATACCGTTATACCATAGTGTTAATATAGTTCATGTTAATATAACCTTTGGGGGGAATCCTAGGGTTTTTTCTCTTATTTATATTTTTTATTCTTTTTACAATGAAAATATTTTTTAAAATAAGAATTGTATTAATAAGCATTCTCTGGCCAAAGGAATATAAAATAAAAACAGGATATGAACAGTGATTTTTCAATAATTCAAAGTATAAACCTATAGTTCTTCTCTTAACTTCTTAACCTGGATCTTCTCAATGAAATTTCATATGTGCAAATACAATATATTTGCTATATGTTTCTCCTTGATAGTGACAGATTATTCAAATACTAACAGTATGAAACTCACTCATTTATAATGACAGAATCTTAGAGTAGAAAACATCTTTAGAGAGCAAACCGTTAAGTTTCTAACCTTATGCAAGAACCCTTTCTATAATCTTGTTTTACAAACTGTCACCAAGCCTCTGACAGAATATGTTCAAGGCCAGAGAGCATGTTATCCTGTAAACAGTACAGTTTAATTTCCACCCACTGTTCTTAGTTTAATTTCTGGTCTAAAACAGAGCAGCTCTTTGGTTTCCTCTTTATATAAACCTTTCAAACATGAAGAACAAAACTCATGAGTTCTCTTACGCACCTTTTTTTCAGGCTAAATATTCTAGTATACTTATAACTCATTGTGGTACACAACTTTATTCATGCCCTTGTTTGATTCCCACTCTTTGAGTATGGGCTAGACCTGGCGACTTGCTTCTACTGAACAGAATATAGCAAAGATGATGAGACGTCATTTCCAAGATTAGGTTACAGACTCTAGCTTCCATCTTCTTTACTGTCACGGAAGCCAGTTGCCATGTTGTAAACTGCTCTATGGAGAATCTCACAAGGCGAGGAAATGAAGAAGGCCTCCAACCAACAAGCCAGCAAGGAAGCAAGGCCCTCAGTCAATCAACTCACGAGGAACTAAATCTTCCCAATGACCACATGAGAGAACTGGGAAGCAAATGCTCATCCAGTTGAGTCTTCAGACAAAACCAAAGCTCCGGCTAACAACTTGATTGCAGCCTATGAGAGAGACACCTTGATTCCTGATCCACAGACACCATGAGATAAAAATATTGGTGCTTTAAGCCACTAAATTTTGGGAAAACTTGTACACCTAGCAATTCATTTATCAACACAGTCTAAAAAAAAAAAATCTCACACATTAAATGTAGAAATTAATATTCACATGTACTAGAGAAAAACTGAAAACAATTTAAATGCTCATTAAAGAGGAATATATAAATACAATGTGACAGCCTTTAGATTTAACACTATGTATCATTTAAAAATGGATGAACTAGATCTATTTAAATTTATATCTCAACATAATATGAAAATTAACTATAATTACCCCTATAAATATTACATTTATATAAAAATTACAAAACATATAAAGTACTTCTGTATGTTACTTGTGGATATACCTTATATAAAATTGTAAGAAATGGATTACACATGTTTAAATGTGTAGATTAAACACACACATTTATCTCTACTGAATCCTAAATTCAATTTCTACTAAAAGTAAGAGTATAAAATATAATACAAAAGAGAAAATGCCAAAGTAAAAATACACAAGGGTAAAGAAACTGGAAAAGAAAATGACTGCAGGGGTAGAATTTATACAAAATTTTAGAAGTTGGAAAGCGGATAAATGTGAGATAATTGATTAATCATACCAGAGAAAGAATTGGAAGGTAAATGTTGGCAACCAGAAGCATGCATACTCCCACTACTGAACCCAGGAAACATTCAGGAATTAGAACCATTTGCAGGTGGGAATGTGGGGTAGGACTTAAAAATGGAACAGTATTTTTTAAATGTGCTCAAGAAGCAGTTTGATGCTTCACATTCTTTCAATCCAATGCAGGTAGGCAAATTCCATTCCCCTACAGCTAAAGACTGTATGTATGTAGGCTTACTTTCTGAAAAGTGTGATCCAGAGAGGGTGCAACTCTGGGATACCAGGCACAGCTAAACTAGGTGAGATACCTTATTCAAAATAGGGAAATTTTTATTTTAACAAAAAGTTAAAAGTTGAAAAAGCAAGGAGGAGATATTAAGTGAAAGTCTATATACTAAGTCGGGAGATTCACAGATCTTTTTCTCTCTCTCAGCACTGAAACACTGGTAATCAGAATCAATACTGCCCAAAAATACTGGAAGATTTCTATCTGGGAAAATTAACCAGCCCAAAAGAACACCTATAGATACGGACAA